>CAWYQG010000082.1:0-220492 GCA_963966155.1 Clivina fossor | reverse complement strand
TAGCTTTTAAATTACCATTACCTCCAGGCGCAAAAATTTGTCATTAGAGTCGAAATGACAAAGTAAACACGCCTGCATGTGAAAATAAAATTGGCTTTCCCACAAAACGGGGGGAGGAGGAAGTAGCATCGGAAAACTTGATAGAAACAGTTTTGGAAGAATTTGGCGAACTTTTCGAAGATAAATTGGGTATCATCAAAGGACATCAAGCCAAAATACACATTAATGACGATATCACACCAAAAAGTTTCAGACCGAGAAATGTACCACTGGCACTACAGGATCAAGTAGCTACAGAACTCGACAGGTTAGTTCAGGAAGGAGTACTAGAACCAATCGACACAACTAACACTCCTATTGAATGGGCCTCCCCTATCGTGGTCGCCATGAAGTCAAATGGAAAACTGAGAATCTGTGCCGATTTTAAAGTGACCATAAATAAACATGTACAAATCGACAATTATCCACTACCGCGTTTTGAGGACATAACAGCAAAGCTTACTGGGGGAAAACATTTTTCAAAAATTGACCTCAAAGACGCGTATCTACAAATGGAAGTTCATCCCGATTCCCGAAATTATCTGGTGATCGCAACCCATAAAGGATACTTTACGTATAAAAGATTGCCTTTTGGTATCAGTTTTGCACCGGCGCTGTTTCAGCGAACCATGGACCAAATTCTTTCAGGAATAGAAGGTGTAGCCTGCTATCTTGATGACATTCTGATAACGGCACCAAATCTTACATTACACTCACAACGTCTGAGAGAAGTCCTGCGCCGTTTACAAGGTGCGGGACTCAAAACTCAAAAGTCCAAATGCGACTGGCTCAAAAACAACATCACATACCTAGGTCACAGGATCGATGAAAATGGATTACATCCAACAGAAGACCACATTGAAGCCATTATACAGATGCCAAGGCCGGAAAACACAACACAACTGAGGTCATTCCTGGGCACCATAACGTACTACGGAAAATTTATCGAGAATTTACATGTCAACTGTGTTCCTCTACATCGCCACCTTAAAAAAGGTGCAAAGTGGAACTGGACCGTTGAGGATACAGAAATTTTCGAGAAACTAAAGTCATGTTTGACCTCCAATGACACACTGGTCCACTATGATCCGGAGAAGCCCCTGATAGTTTCCAGTGACGCTAGCAACGTTGGCACCGGGGCAGTGCTATCGCATAAATCCCCAGATGGAAGTTTGAAACCAATCGCTTTTGCGTCTCGTTCTTTTAGCGAAGTAGAGAAACGTTACTCCACTATAGACAAGGAAGCTCTTGGTCTTGTATACGCAGTGACTAAGTTCCATCAATACTTGTATGGAAGGAGATTTATCTTAACAACTGATCACAAACCTTTAGAACGCATTTTTGGGGAAAATCGCCAAACACCTAAAGTTGCAAGCAATAGGTTATTGCGCTGGGCAATGACATTAAATAGCTATAATTTTGATGTACAATATCGCCCAGGGAAAGAAAATTGTCCTGCGGATCTTCTGTCCAGGCTTCCGCAATTAAAAATTGAACGATCAGGCTTGCCAAATCATGCTCAATTATTACATTTAAGAATACGCAAGCTCCCAATTAAGAAGGAGGACCTTAAGTATGAAACACTCAAAGACGAAACACTTTCGAAAATCATCCGTTTTATACAATTTCATTGGCCCGACAAAAAGAAGCTTGAAAACAATGTTATACCTTATTACGAAAAACGCACAGAGTTGTCGCTTGAAGAGGATACCGTTTTATGGAAAGGTCGAATTTGCATCCCTACGGCATTACAGGGCGATATATTAGAAATGCTACATGATGGCCATCCAGGAATCACCGCAATGCAGTCGTTGGCGAAACTGCATATTTACTGGCCAAGCATAAACACCGATATTGTGCGGAAAGTTGAAAAATGCCATTTTTGTCAACAGGCCAAAGCAAATGACCGGAATGCTCCATTTCATCCGTGGGGAGTATCTCCTGAGCCATGGTGTCGTCTTCATTTAGATTTTGCAGGGCCTTTCGAAGGACGTATGTGGATGATCCTTGTGGATGCCTACACTCGTTGGTTGGAGGTGGTGCCAATGAAAAATATTACCTCAACGTGTACTATAAACTCCCTACGAGAAATATTTGCTCGTTTTGGCCTCCCAAAGTTTATTGTCACCGATAACGGACCCCAACTAACCTCCGAAGAATTTGAAAGCTACTGCACTGAAAATGGTATAACGCACGTAAAAACAACGCCATATCACCCTAAATCAAATGGGCTTGCTGAACGCGCTGTGCGGACATTCAAGAACAGAATGCGTGGAAGTGATCAGTCCATTGATCAGTTGGAGAGGCTTTACAATTTCTTATTTTCATATAGGAACACCATCAGACGATCAACGAATCGAACGCCTAGCAACCTAATGTTGGGACGCCACCTCAGATCACGTTTTGACCTTTTGAAGCCTGACGTGATTAAAAACATAGAACATGAACAGCTAATTCAAATACAACTCCATGACCGCTCAGCTAAAACAAATTTCTTCAGTGAGGGCGACCCGGTTTGGGTAAATAATCCTTTGGATAAGGGATCTACTCCTGGCCTAATAATTAGACAAACTGGACCCCTATCTTTCATCGTCGAGGTAAATGGCACACTTCGACGTAATCATGCTGACCAAATTCGAAGACGTACACTAGATACAGACACAGACATCACCTATGAGGATACTCGGAGTCAGTCTTACCAGGAACAAGAGAGACAGCCTGAAGACCCAGAGCCGGTGAACAATGCGGGATCATTGGTGTTGGAAAGCCATTATGAAGAAAACGATTTGTCGGAAAGTACAAGATCGGAGACAGCAGAGGTTCTGGCAGAGTCGTCAACGCTAACCGAAACCGTTTCTCCGCGAAGAAATCCTGCTCGAAAGAGGAACCCCCCCAAACGATACATGTATTAATAATGTTTTTTTTTTTATTCTTTTTTATTGTTGTAGGGGAGGAATGTGGTAACACTGCTTTCATACGTCTTAAGGGTGGGAATATTGCATCATCCATATTCTCGACAGCACAGCGCGCGAGGGTTTGCGGGGAGTTACGCTACGCTCGCCAAGACAAGCACACGTACTTCTGGCGACAGCGAGCACACGTACACACACATCTACAAGCCGCCGTACACACACACACACACACACACGGGCGGTTACTTACGTACAAACAGCTGCCGCTCAACAATACGCGAAGCGGCGACAACTTACATACATATTACTATACTGTTGGTGAATACCATTTATGTTCAATTCGAGTGTATTAGTTTATGTAAATTATCTTTTGTGTTAATGAATAAATGTAGTTTCTTATCTAAACAATCGAGTGTTATTTAGTGCCACCGACACCGTCATACTACAATACTACTAATTTTTTCAAGCAAAAAATCAATTAAAAATTTGTTGTTAGTTATTTCGAATGTATTTAAATTGTCTCGTAATATTTTTCTTTCTATTCTTGTATTGTTCCTATAAAAATAATTTTATTTTATAAAGCCTACATTTAACGAAACATATATTATTCAATTACTTACCTTTCAAAATAATCTAAATATAAGAAAACTGCAAACATTTCTATATTCATTTTTATGCAAATATTTTTCACACCAATATAAATTTCAACCTTTTCTGACAACTACTTAATAAGTAAATGTAACCTCAAATTTAACTGTTAAAGCACCTTCCATATACATTTAAATTTAAAGGACTTTAAGCTGAAGATTTAAGCTAAAGTTGTGACCAGAATTGAAATTTACTTAAAGTTCTTTAAATCTAAAGATTTAAGCTAAATTTCATGACCAGAATAGGGGCAATAGTCATCTAGAACGACTCATCCACGTCTATGGTTCTGTAAATATGTAATCGTGGTCGTGTATAGGTTATTTTATGCTGCTATAGTTTCAACAGGTCATGTAAATGCGAAATTTTATAAAGTAATAAAACTCTTAATGAAAATGGTGATCTGAAATAACATATTCTGTAAATGTCAAATTTTCAAAAATTTTGTTTTTAATTTTTTTCTACTAAACGATGCATCCTAGAATAATGGTTTCTTCGATCAATTATCGTACTCATTGTTCCGCATTTTTCCATGCTACGCTTATTTATCTACACCTCATTGTTTTTGAGAAAAAAAAATTAAAACTAAAAATAAAAAAAAAAAAAAATTCTAGCACCAAAACGGCACATGCTAGCAAATTTAAACTAAAACCAAATTATATATTTTTTTATGCTCTATCGAAAAGTATTCTAAGTATTTCTCCGAATTTAAGAGGATGTGCTATAGGTGCAAAATATAAGCTAAAACAATAACAACTTTCGCAATTTCATCCACATTCATAATTCCTCCTCTCACAACATGCTCACTTTTATTCGCTATTACTTGGAAACTTTCGCTGCACGTTAGCCACTCTATCAATCATACCACTCCAACTACTCATTTATATAGAGATATTAAATTCATATTTCCTTTTCTTATACATGCTCTCTTTTATTCCCATACTACTTGGAAACTTCCGCTCACGCTAGCCACCCTCTCAATCATACCACTCCAACTACTCATTTATATAGAGATATTAAATTCATATTTCCTTTTCTTATACATGCTCTCTTTTATTCCCATACTACTTGGAAACTTCCGCTCACGCTAGCCACTCTCTCAATCATACCACTCCAACTACTCATTTATATAGAGATATTAAATTCATATTTCCCTTTCTTATACATGCTCTCTTTTATTCCCATACTACTTGGAAACTTTCGCTGCACGCTAGCCACTCTATCAATCATACCACACCAACTACTCATTTATATAGAGATATTAAATTTATATTTCCTTTTCTTATACATGCTCTCTTTTATTCCCATACTACTTGGAAACTTCCGCTCACGCTAGCCACTCTCTCAATCATACCACTCCAACTACTCATTTATATAGAGATATTAAATTCATATTTCCTTTTTTTATACATGCTCTCTTTTATTTCCATACTACTTGGAAACTTTCGCTGCACACTAGCCACTCTATCAATCATACCACTCCAACTACTCATTTATATAGAGATATTAAATTCATAATTCCTTTTCTTATACATGCTCTTTTTTATTCCCATACTACTTGGAAACTTCCGCTCACGCTAGCCACTCTCTTTTTGATATGAATGACATTTCAAAATATTTGTTAAATAAAAAATGGATTGTATTATAACGACAGTAATAACTTTTCGGATATTTCAAATGTACGTTTGTGATTAATTACAAACTGTTGAACTATTTTATTCATTCAGCTTCAAGAATATTTATTTAACTTTTACTAGAATTTTTTTCTTATATACATACATAATTACATACATATACAATTACGCCATATACCCAAAAGGGTGTGGCACAAACTCTTTCCATCATCCCAAAATCAGTCTCCGCCAAACATTCCTATCCAAACAAGCAACTTCGGCTTCATCCACATTCATTATTCCTCTCATACATGCTCTTCTATTCCTACTTTACTTTATTTATTGAAATGCTCATATAAAATGATACTTCTTTGCTAACCTAACCAACCTAGCTCTTATTTATAATGCACTTTAGGGTTTTGACCAGCAGCATGTTACAGTGAAAACATAAATTTCACTTAATGTATATGTTTATGTCTTGTTAGAATGTTTACATACATAAATATTTTATATTACAAAAGTTTTTGAATATTTATTACATTATCTTCTTACGTAATCAACTAATAGACTTTTATTTTCTAGTTGCTGATCTCGAGCTGTAGTCAAGTGACGAAATTATCACTTTATATTGGTAAGTTTTTACAGATTATTTTATAAATATCTTCTGAAAAATTATTTAATTTATTTTATTATACTTTTTTTATAATTAAGTATATGAAATAATTTTTATAGCTTTTGAGTGGATTCGAATTTAAAATTTATGTATTACAAAATCTGTAATTTGTGACGATACGTTTTATTCACCGGCAGATTACAGGTTTGGCATTCCGAATCCAATTCATTCAAATAAGATCATAACCTAGAAATATGAAATGTTACGATTCAGTCAGAAATTTAAGAATATTTTAAATACTTGCAGAACTGTTTTTACCTTATTTTAAAATAGCCTCAGTAATTACTAGTTAATATTTCTTGTTGATAATTTTTATCTTAAATGCATGTTGTCAAAAGGTTGGAATCTTACAAGCGCCATCTATAATGATTATCAGAAACTCATGTCATTTACAAACAATGAAAATGATGATAATAATAGGTATTAATTTTATGTTTAATACAAATTAATAATTAAAATTAAAATGTTGATAATTTCTGTAAACTACGGCAAAGTTGAATAAGTTAAATTATTATTTAGTATTATTATTCAGATTATTGCTATGCACTCTAGCGGCTTTCCAGTAAACTACTGTTTTCTTACCCCCACCACTTTTGGAGTGGGGGAAATCCGGTTTGAACCAGTTTTCACGTATAAAAGAGACGAGCAGAGACAAATTTAGGTAGTTACCTTTTCGGTGAAGCTGTGGCAACCACGCAGATCTAAAAGGGTAACTTCCCTCTGGCGAGCCGTTAGGTGAGTGCCAATAACAACTTCGCCGTAGCATCCGTTTACTGTTGTTATACCCGATATCTGATAATGGTTTAAATAAATATCATTATTTAATCTTCCTGCCTATTATTGGACCCATTCCGCTGAGCTACCTCGAGGCTGTTTCCCCCTTCGAGGTTTCTGTTTTCAGATACAGTGGCGCCCGAGTGAACCAGAGAAGCCATCGAAGGGTTTGGACGCTAAAAATCACCAACCACGCCACGATAGCGTTACAAATTGACGTCCCCGAGCAGGGACATCTGAATCTGACAAAATGGTTCTCGAAGATCAAACCAACACAGCACAACAGGGTTCTTAGCAAACAGCGGACATTCCACCGGCAACAGGCGTAAACTGGGTGTACGAGCTACGGCAAGAGGAACTACAAAATAGACTGAGGCAACTAGGACAAGATGCTACAGGCAGCGTGGCGGAACTCCGGAAAAAGATGGTGGGAATCGTCCGCCATCTAAACCAGCCAACAACTACCGTCACCGACATCGAAACCGAAGCTAGCGGCAACGAACAGACAAACGGCGGCGGTATTCAATCACCAGCACCAGCCAACATTTGCGAAGTTGTACGCAAATGGAATACATGCTTTGATGGGAAAACCGATGCGGTGTCGTTTCTGGAACGCATAAGCGAACTTAAAGACAGTTACCAGTTACATGATACACATCTCTTAACTGCATTACCGGAACTGTTTCGAGGAACTCCGTTGCAGTGGATTCGCAACAACCGCAACGAATGGCAAACCTGGCAAGATTTTCTAGTCGACTTCCGAACGTACTACGTAGGTTCCGACTATAACCTGCGGCTGGAAGAAGAGATAAACGGACGAAAACAACGCGTGAACGAAAAAGGACGGGACTATTTGACGGATATTCGTGCCCTCATCCGTCGATATGGCCAGCTCTCGCCAGAGCAACAATTGTTTCGAGTCTACAGTAACATGTTGCCTGACTACCGGCAATACATTCGCCGCCGAGATGTTACCAGCATTCGAAAGCTGATACAAGAAATGGAAGAATACGAACTGCTACAGAAAGAGCTGAAACCAGTAAAGGAAACGTCTCGACTACATGCCGTTACAGCCACCAGCAGTAAACCCGTCACCGGTACACCAGCAGATGCATCCGTTCAGTGCTGGCGGTGTGGGCAACACGGACATTTTCGGAAATCTTGCCGCAACACTCCTAAGAGGTTTTGCTGGAACTGCAATCGACAGGGAGTATTAACTCGAGACTGCGGCTGCCAAACCAAGCAAACGGCGGGAAACGAGCAGTGAGTTGGACCAACACGGGGCCGGCACAGCTCACACCACAACAGCGCTCCGATACTAAGAAACCTATTGAACTACCAGTAATAAAAGATGGATATGCAACTGATCACCGTCTATTTCTTGAAGTTTCCATCAAAGGCCAGAAGTTCCGAGCGCTGGTGGACACTGGCGCTATGTTTTCCTACATGGATGCTCACATCGCTGAGGGCCTAATCGACAAACAAACCAAATTTGAGCGGCCACACCACCAACAAGTACAATTAGCAGACGGAAGCATTGTACAAACACAAGGAACGTTATCAGTAGGCTGCATCATAAGCAACATTTGGAAACGTTTGTCCTTCCAAAGCCTGCCACGGCTGACGCATGCAGTTATCCTGGGAATGGATGCCTTAGAAATCTTCAGAGCAAACATCAACGTAGTTGAGAAACGTATTACTCTACGCTCACCATCCGCTGTTATCACGCAAATAGAAACCATCGAGCCACAGCCAGAAAAAGACTTGCTCACAGAATTCCTCGCCACCGAGTTGCCTGAGTTTGCAAAATTAAAAGAAGTCGCACCTAAAATTAAACATCACATCAGGCTAAAAGACAATCGGCCAATCAAGCAACGCTACCTACCACGTAATCCAAGAACACAAAGAATCATTGATGAAGAAGTTGAGAAAATGCTGGCTGACGGAATCATCGAGAAATCTCAGAGTCCATGGAGTTCACCAGCCGTCATTGTCCGCAAGAAAGATGGCCGACCGCGTTTCTGCATCGATTTTCGCCAACTTAACCGAGTGACAGAAAAAGACGCATATCCGTTGCCATACATATCGGCAATTCTGGACAAACTACGGCCTGCCACTTACTTCTCGACTCTGGATTTACGAAATGGCTATTGGCAGGTTGCACTTACCGAGGAAAGCAAACCACTAACAGCTTTTACCGTCCCCGGTAAGGGCCTCTATCAGTTCAAAGTCTTGCCATTCGGACTACACGCAGCACCAGCCACGATTCAACGACTACTGGACTCTGTCATTGGCCCAGAATTAGAACCGTTTGCCTTCGCCTACTTGGACGACATTGTTATAGCAAGCACCACGCTGGAGGAGCACATTTGTCATCTGCGAGAAGTTTTTACGCGACTCAAAGCAGCGAATCTGCAAATAAACCCAGATAAATGCCAGTTCGGACTCAGAAGAATCAAATACCTGGGACACGTCGTCACCGAAAAGGGTATACAGACTGATCCGGATAAAGTAGAAGCTATTACCAAAATGGCACCGCCAACCAACGTACGTAAACTACGACAGCTCCTCGGCGCCGCTTCCTGGTACCGTCGCTTCATCAATCAATTCTCTATGGTAGTGGCACCACTCACAACACTGCTTCGTAAAAAGCAACCGTGGAGATGGGGACCACAGCAGGATACAGCATACCACCAACTCCAACTCGCTCTAACCACAACACCAGCTCTCGCCTGTCCAGACTTCAGCAAATCATTTATCTTACAGACAGGCGCTTCAGACACCGGCATAGGAGCAGCACTGGTACAGGGTTGTATCGAACAGCCAACGGCAATCGCATACATAAGCCGCACGCTGACAACTACTGAAAAAAACTACACTGTGATGGAAAAAGAGTGCTTAGCAGTCGTATGGGCAATCAAGAAACTACGTGGCTACCTGGAGGGTTACCACTTAACCGTAATTACTGACCATCAGGCCCTCAAGTACCTGGACTCATTGAAAGAACCCACCGGACGATTAGCACGCTGGGCAGTTACTCTGCAACAGTATGATTTCGATATAATCTACAGAAAAGGAAAACTAAACCATCTGGCGGATATGCTCAGTCGCAAAGCCTTACCTGCTCTCAATGCCATAGCAAACGACTGTCCATGGTATAACCGCACATTGCAGAAAGTCACCCAGCAGCCACAAGACTATCCTGAGTATTGCATAATCAACGACCAGCTACATCGGAGATTCTGGGATCCAGCTGATCTGTCCGACACCGAGCCAGACCGGGAGTGGAAATTATGCATTCCAACCGAGCAGCGTCGGCAGATATTAGCCGAGAATCACGATAATCCAACAGCAGGACATTTGGGTATAGCAAAGACACTGGCCCGACTAGCTCTGCGATACTACTGGCCAGGAATGTTTAAAGAAGCCGCTACTTATGTCAGCCGATGCTCCAGTTGCCAGAAATTCAAGGCAGACCAACGCGGCCCGGCCGGCCTAATGGGACCCCCAAAAATTGGAAAACCATGGGACACCGTGGCGACAGATATATTGGGTCCGTTGCCTCACCCTACTAAGGGATACCAGTATATCATCGTATTCCAGGATTGCATGACCAAGTGGATTGAATATCGTCCGCTCCGCCAATCCAACGCTACTGCTATCATACGCGCATTCCGAGAGCTCATCCTGTGCCGATTTGGCTGTCCAAAAACTCTAATCACGGATAACGGGACCAAATTCGCTAATCGCACCATGCGGAAGTTTCTCCGCGAATATAATATTCGGCAGCAGTTGACGCCTCTATACACCCCGCAAGCCAACCCTGTAGAGCGGGTGAATCGAGTGTTAAAACCAATGCTGGCACAATTTTGCAACGAAAATCAAAAATATTGGTATACATTATTGCCTGAATTCGTATTAGCCATCAACAGCAGCCGGCACAGTTCAACCGGATACTCAGCGGCCTACTTAAACTTCGGACGCGAGTTACAACTACCCACCCAGTTAGTCGCAGAACCACAAGATGACGAAGATCCTACCACAGCCATCTCCAAAGAACATCTGCACCGACTGAAAGCTATCCGAGAAGCACAAGAGTTAGCACGCATAAATCTCGCCCATGCGGCCACCACACAAAGCCGCCATTATAATCTACGTCGACGAAACCTGAGCTTCCTCCCCGGCGATCAGGTGATGCGCCGTGAACATACCTTATCCTCTGCCACAAAGGGTATTGCCGCTAAGCTATGTCCTTGATATTCCGGTCCATGGACGATTCACAAACGCATGTTACCACTAACCTACAACCTATACAACAAGAACGGAAATAAATTGGTAAATATTCATGTAAAAGACTTAAAACCTGCATTTATAGAGGATGCCGAGCCCGTTCCGGCCTTGGAGGCTACCGACCCTACCGATACGTCGGTCAGAATCCAGCCGCCGACCAGTCATCCGCATTACCAGCAACGTGTTGGTCCGGCCAGCACGTCATCAAACAACAGCAGCAACACCGTCAACACCAGCAGTAGTTCCCGGCACGAGTCAACTCAGTCTGCAGGAAACCCTCCTACAGATATTTAGCCCAGATCCGCCAGAAGCAAATCCTTCCTACTACCGGGAAGCGTCCCCGGATCCACCACAGCCACCTCCAGCGCCAGACACACCCCCATTGTGGATATCCCTCGAAACTTCCCCGATCCCGACGACACCCGAATATCCACGGACCCCAAAAATGCCCAGCCCAGGCCAGAAGCCGATTCAGAAGCCTCGAACCTCACCCATCTCCTGGATAACCCCAATACCCCCAGGACCACCACGGACTCCATCTCCCACACCGAGGCCAGAACCAACCAACCCCAACCTCTGGATAACCCCCATTCCATCAGCCACCACTTTGCCAACCACCTGTCCCGGGAAACCATCAACGCAGAAATGGCGGCGAATGCGGATCCCGGTACCGCGACCCGGAGGCGGTATCCAATGGCAAACGGTGTACAACCACAATGCACCACGTCAACCAAAAAAAAAAACCAGACCAGAAACTAAATTTTTAATTCTGGCACTTATACAATGTCACCCCAACCATCTGGGTGACTGCCCCGAACATCTGGGCATTCGTCCGCGCCGAGCCTCAGGGCCGGTCAATTTTACCCAGCATGATATGCTGAGGTAGTGAAATCTATAAAGCGGAAACATGAAAAAAAAAATAAAATATAATTATTTTTTTTTTGGAAAGTGAGAGGAGGATGTGACGATACGTTTTATTCACCGGCAGATTACAGGTTTGACATTCCGAATCCAATCCATTCAAATAAGATTATAACCTAGAAATATGAAATGTTACGATTCAGTCAGAAATTTAAGAATATTTTAAATACTTGCAGAACTGTTTTTACCTTATTTTGATGTGACGATACGTTTTATTCACCGGCAGATTACAGGTTTGACATTCCGAATCCAATCCATTCAAATAAGATCACAACCTAGAAATATGAAATGTTACGATTCAGTCAGAAATTTAAGAATATTTTAAATACTTGCAGAACTGTTTTTACCTTATTTTGATGTGACGATACGTTTTATTCACCGGCAGATTACAGGTTTGACATTCCGAATCCAATCCATTCAAATAAGATCATAACCTAGAAATATGAAATGTTACGATTCAGTCAGAAATTTAAGAATATTTTAAATACTTGCAGAACTGTTTTTACCTTATTTTGATGTGACGATACGTTTTATTCACCGGCAGATTACAGGTTTGACATTCCGAATCCAATCCATTCAAATAAGATCATAACCTAGAAATATGAAATGTTACGATTCAGTCAGAAATTTAAGAATATTTTAAATACTTGCAGAACTGTTTTTACCTTATTTTGATGTGACGATACGTTTTATTCACCGGCAGATTACAGGTTTGACATTCCGAATCCAATCCATTCAAATAAGATCATAACCTAGAAATATGAAATGTTACGATTCAGTCAGAAATTTAAGAATATTTTAAATACTTGCAGAACTGTTTTTACCTTATTTTAAAATAGCCTCAGTAATTACTAGTTAATATTTCTTGTTGATAATTTTTATCTTAAATGAATGTTGTCAAAAGGTTGGAATCTTACAAGCGCCATCTATAATGATTATCAGAAACTCGGGGGTCTCTGCAGCGGGTGTCCCCCTCGAGGCCGTTTACTTTTTGTCCGGGGCATTTTTTTGTCCGATGCGCGATTTTGGGGTTGTTGCGGGTGGCGGGTTGAAGTGGGACACCCAGTATATAAATCAAGAAAGTTTTGTTTTTAGATACCATAATTGTAATAATTGTCGTTATTAAAAAATTTCTATTTTTTCCCCATAAATTTATTTAATACGATGACGGTCAGTTCTGTGGTAAATACAGCAGAATTTTTTTGCTTCTTAAATATCTTTACAATAACTTACCAATTTTACTCTAATTTTATTACTAAAATGTGTAACCAATTATATTGAAGAATGGCAACGTAAATGGAAGTAAAGAAACCTATTGCTATCTCTTTTTATTGAAAAAATATCATGCGTTCGCTACTGTTCCTAGCGACGGGTGTCCCATTTTAATCCGCCACTTGCAATAACTTTAAAAACGCTCATCGGCCAAAAAAATGTTACAGATAAAAAGTAAATGGTTTCGAGGGGGACATCTGATGCAGGGACCCTTGCTTTTCTTGGGCCCCCTGGGGGGCGGGAACGGGGGGCAACTTTGAAATCTTAAATAGAACCCCCTATTTTTTATTGCAGATTCGGATAGACCATTAAAAAGTATGTACATTTTGTTTTGTGATTTTTTTTTATCTTAGATAGATGGCGCTGCAAACAGCAATTTTTTTCTCAGTTTATCAGTCTTCAATTTGAAAAAAAAGTTGTAACTAAGTACGATATTCAAGTTCTTTTCAGTTCTTTGGAAACAGGGGGAGGGCAAAGGTCACTGAATCAGATATCCTCTCGAAACCATTAACTTAAAGTTATCCTCCTCAAAACCATTAACTTAAAGTTAATGGTTTCGAGGGGGATATCTGATGCAATGACCCTTGTTCCCTCCTCCACCCACAGAACTGAAAAAAACTTGAATGTCGTACTTAGTTACACCTTTTTTTTCAAATTAAAGACTCATAAACTGAGAAAAAAATGCTGTTTGCAGCGCCATCTATCAAAGATAAAAAAAAGTCTCAAAATAAAATTTACATACTTTTTAATGGTCTATCCGAATCTGCAATGAAAAATAGGGGGTTCCTATTAAGATTTTAAAGTTGCCCCCCGTTCCCGCCCCCCAGGGGGTCCAAGAGAAGCAAGGGTCCTTGTATCAGATGTCCCCCTCGAAACCATTTACTTTTTATTCGGAACATTTTTTTGTCCGATGCACGTTTTTGAAGTTATTGCAAGTGGCGGATTAAAATGGGACACCCATATATATGAATATATATGTATGTATGTGTACATGTATGTATATATATATATATATATATATATATAGTTGTATATATTTATTAACGGGAAATACGGTATGTCAAGGAAATTAAAAGTTAGCGAACATCCAGTTATTTCTTTTTATTATTAGACCAATATTTCGCCACTAGTTTGTCTAATAATAAAAAGAAATAACTGGATGTTCGCTAACTTTTAATTTCCTTGACATACCGTATTTCCCGTTAATAAATATATACAACATATTATCACGGTAGCAACTCAGACTATACTATATATATATATATATATATGTCTGTGGATGGTGGGTTTTGCAGTCGGAGGGTTTGGGATGGATGTTGAATGGGGCTCGTTCAGGTTTGGAGGGCGGGCTTTCGATTGTGTTCGGGTCTTTTTCGGGGCCTGGAGCTGGCAGAGTCTTTTTTGCAACATGGAAGCCATGTGGAGGAATGTAATAGTGTGGAGTATGGACCATAGAATAAACGGCTTGATTGGGGGAAGGGTCGGAATTGTGGAAAGCATGAGTGATTGATCATGGATGTTCAGTGCATCTGTCAGGGGTTGGTTTGTCAAGGTGGTGAGCGTTCAGTTAATAATCAATTAATTCATTATTAACTGAGCGCTTGTTATTTTGACAAATTGATTTTTGACAGATGTGTTGAATGTCCATGATCGGTTACTCATGTTTTTTGTCCATTCAAATAAGATCATAACCTAGAAATATGAAATGTTACGATTCAGTCAGAAATTTAAGAATATTTTAAATACTTGCAGAACTGTTTTTACCTTATTTTGATGTGACGATACGTTTTATTCACCGGCAGATTACAGGTTTGACATTCCGAATCCAATCCATTCAAATAAGATCATAACCTAGAAATATGAAATGTTAAGATTCAGTCAGAAATTTAAGAATATTTTAAATACTTGCAGAACTGTTTTTACCTTATTTTAAAATAGCCTCAGTAATTACTAGTTAATATTTCTTGTTGATAATTTTTATCTTAAATGCATGTTGTCAAAAGGTTGGAATCTTACAAGCGCCATCTATAATGATTATCGGAAACTCATGTCATTTACAAACAATGAAAATGATGATAATAATAGGTATTAATTTTATGTTTAATACAAATTAATAATTAAAATTAAAATGTTGATAATTTCTTTAACTACGGCAAAGTTGAATAAGTTAAATTATTATTTAGTATTATTATTCAGATTATTGCTATGAACTCTAGCGGCTTTCCAGTAAACTACTGTTTTCTTACCCGAACCACTTTTGGAGTGGGGGAAATCCGGTTTGAACCAGTTTTCACGTATAAAAGAGACGAGCAGAGACAAATTTAGGTAGTTACCTTTTCGGTGAAGCTGTGGCAACCACGCAGATCTAAAAGGGTAACTTCCCTCTGGCGAGCAGTAGCTCCCACGTAACCCAGAGGCTTTGAGCGACGAGTGCAGAAAGGCAAGTTACCTTTTTAGCGAACTGTGGCAACCACGTGAGCTAAGAGGGTGACGTTCGCCTGAGGCGTGGATTAGCAGATTGGTTGAGTCAAAGAAAGCCGTTAGGTGAGTGCCAATAACAACTTCGCCGTAGCATCCGTTTACTGTTGTTATACCCGATATCTGATAATGGTTTAAATAAATATCATTATTTAATCTTCCTGCCTATTATTGGACCCATTCCGCTGAGCTACCTCGAGGCGTGCGTCGGACGGGGGAATGTTTCGGGTGGGGGTGAAGGGTTTTGGGGGGAACGTCTGGTGTGGGGACTCTTGCCCTCTCCGGGCCCCCTGGGGGGCGTGGGGGGGGCGGCTTTGAGGTCTTGAATGGAGCACCCTATTTTTTGTTGTGGATTCTGGTGGGCCATTGGAAGGTGTGTAGGTTTTGTTTTGGGACTTTTTGTTTGTCGTTGATGGATGGCGCGGCAAGCAGCATTTTTTTCTCAGTTTGGTGGATTTCAATTTGGGGGGAGGGGTGTGACTGGGTGCGATGTTCGGGTTCTTTTCGGTTCTTTTGGGGGGGGGGTGGGGTCGCTGAGTCGGATATCCCCTCGAGGCCATTGGCTTGAAGTTATACCCCTCGAAAGCATTAACTTGGAGTTGATGGTTTCGAGGAAGATGTTTGGTTCGGTGACCCTTGCCCCCCCTCTTCCCGGGGGGCTGAGGGGATCTTGGGTGTCGTGCTTGGTTGTACTTTTTTTTTCGGGTTGAGGATTGATGAAAAGTCCGTAATTAACAATATTTTTATTTAAAATTTTTAGATTGTTTACTTTTGATAAAAATATTAGATTTGAATTTTGCCTAATAAATAAAATCTTTAAATATTTTTTATTTGGTTGTTGTTTTTGTTTTGTATATATTATTTTAAAAAAACTAGAAATATGATTCAAAATTAATAAAATTATTAAAATAAAACTGATAAAAAATTGCTAGATTATTTTTTTATTTTCACTATGATGAAAAAAAAAATCAAAATGTGTTGATTTTATCTGAGTGAAAACATTTTCAGTAATTTTTACTTTTTCTTTCTGCATACATGAAATGAAAAACAATAATAAAACATATATACACAATTACGCCATGTACTCTATAAGGGTGTGGTAAAAAATCTTTTTATTCAACCAGAAACCAACTTTAGTTAAAATTTTGTAGTAAATAGTAGTAATACAGTTGTGGTTTTTCAATAATCCAGTCACATTATGCGATAAGGTTTTTGAACTTCGGCACAGATGTTTAAATGCCTCAGAAAGTGTAGGCTCTTAAAAAGGGTCTTTCGCTTCATCCACATTTATTATTCCTCCTTTCATCGCATGCTCTTTTATTCCTGCTACTTGGAAACTTTCGCTCACGCTCACGCTAGCTCAATCATACCACTCCAACTACTCATCGGACGTCCACGCAAACGTATAAGATCAAAATTATTCAAATAAATCTTTTTAACAAAAAGCTCATTAAACGCATTCGCTCAACATGCCCGATCCATCTTAACTGACTTTTAACACGGAGCAACTTTTGCTACATTTTTTTCAATTTCACACTCGTTATACACTAATCGCATTTCGTACCATAACATATATAATATATGATATATGGTATATAGTATATATAAAATTATTATCAGTCATTATATTTTCGTTTTATATATATATATATATATATATATATATATATATATATATATATATATATATAAGTGTGCCTAGGTGCGATGTTCAGGTTGTTTTTAGTTCTTTGGGGGGCAGGGGGGCAAGGGTCAGGAGGGTCACTGCATCAGATATCCCTCTCGAATCCATTAACTTTAAGTTAATGGTTTTGAGAGGGATAACTTTAAGTTAATGGTGTCGAGGGGATATCTGATTTAGTGACCCTTGCCCCCCTTCCTCCGGGGAGCTGAAGCGAACTTGAGTGTCGTCCTTGGGTGCACGTTCTTTTCGGGTTGAAGACTGATAGACTGAGAAAGGAGGGTGCTGTTTGCAGCGCCATCAGTCAAAGTTAAGAGGAGGGTCACAAAATAAAATTTGCATACTTTTTGATGGTCTATCAGAATCTGCAATGGGGGGTGGGGGGTTCCGTTTGGGATTTCAGGGTTTTTCAACGTTCCCGCCCCGGGGGGTCAGGGGGAGCCGGGGGTTCCTGCATCGGATGTCCCCCTCGAATCTATGAACTTTAAGTTAATGGTTTCGATAGGGATAACTTTAAGTTAATGGTGTCGAGGGGATGTCTGATTTAGTGCCCCTTGCTCCCTTCCCTTCCCAGGGAACTGAAGGGGACTTGAATATCGTGCTTGGGTGCACCTTTTTTTCGAGTTGGATTGAGAGAACAGGGTGCTGTTTGCAGCGCCATCGATCAAAGATAGGAAAGGGTCTCAAAGTGGAATTTGCATACTTTTTAATGGTTTGTCAGAATCTGCAATGGAGGGTGGGGGTTCCGTTTGGGATTTTAGGGTTTTTCCCTCGTTTTCGCCCCCCCGGGGGGTCCGGGGGAGGCGGGGGTTCTTGCATCGGATGTCCCCCTCGAAACCATTTGATTTTTGTCCGTAACATTTTTTTGTCCGATGCACGATTTTAAAGTTATTGCAAGTGGCGGATTAAAATGGGACACCCAGTATATATATATATATATGTTACGGTAAAAGTAGATATTGCGGCAAATGTACACATTTTCCGGTAAATGTGCACATTTGCCTCCTCGTTTGGGTAATGTGCATTCAACTAACATTTACAATTTCAAATAAGGGAAATGTACATTGAATTCACAATGACCATGTCGTTTTGGTAAATGTGAGCATACAAAATACGAAATCGCCACAATAGCAATTCTTGCTCAAATAAATAAAACTTTTTTTATTATGAAATTTCTATATGTTCCTTTATAGTTTTTATAAAATTTAACTGTTATAATAAAGAAAAGTATGTTATTATTATTATTTGTTTGATTCCCATCGTATTGGTCCTGAAAAACTAGGACAAAAATTGTATTTAGGAATATTGGGATCATAACCTACGACATATTATATAATATGCAAAGAAAAGTATGTTTTGTTTGTCATTTACATTTTTTAATTAAAATAATTTTCGTTATTAAAGCCTTTTGTATTATGTTTATTTAAATAAATATTTTTTTACTGCAACAACATTTTTAATTTATTTGTATTCCAACTTTTCTTAAAACATGAAGGTAAGAATATACATTTACCAAAACGTGAAGGCAAGAGTACACATTTGCCGGGAAATGTACATATACATTATATTCAGTTCACATATACCTAACTTTTTGGGAAATGTACACATTTTACGGTAAAAGTGTACATTTCCCAAGAGTGTACATTTACCGTAACATATATATATATTCATATTACTTGATATATTATGCGCCTTCTGCGCGACAACTCGCGTCGACTACTCCATGCACGTTCCTCAACTTTTGCTCGGCCTTATTCATCTGTGCACCGATTCCGATAAGGACGTTCTGCAAATGTCCTGGGAGGCACTGAACGCTGTAACGAAGACGCTTGAACCAAAACAGCAGGCGACCTACGTTGCCGATGTGCGACAAAGTGTTCGTTACGCGATCAGCAACATGAAGGGCTCGTCCGATCTCTTGCCCGGTTTCTGTTTGCCGAAAGGTATCACGCCGATTTTGCCGACTTTCCGTGAGGCGATTCTGAATGGAGACGGCGATGAAAAGGAGGCTGCCGCTCAAGGTTTGGGTGAAATTATCAAGGTTACCAGCGCACAAGCGCTACAGCCCTCTGTTGTTGCAATCACTGGACCATTGATTAGAATTCTAGGAGACCGGTTCAGCTGGAATGTTAAAGCTGCTGTTCTCGAAACATTGGCCATTTTGTTAGCTAAGGTTAGTTTTATATATATTTTTATACCTATATTTTAAATTACAGGTAATTAATTTATGGGATAATCAAATATTTTTTGTTTATGTTTTTTAAATGTAGGTAATATAAAATATAAAGTATATTTTTAAAGTGGATCATACAGTTGGACCGATGTGGCCATTTTTCATTTACATAAAATTAAAGTGATAAATTAAATACTGATAAAATACTTATGCTCTTTGTCTCACAAATTTTGCACTTTAGAGCTTCAAAATTAAGGGTTATTTTCGGGCTGTGATAAATCGCGGTAAAAGCAAACTCCCTGTATTTCAAAATATGTTAGCTTCTTTTTACATATTACATTAATACATTATTATAAACATAATGAATATTTATATAAACAAAAAATCTGTGATAGCGAAATTATGTTAAAAATTAATACATTTTGTTGTTTGATTATTTATTTTACTTACAATTATTTAGTTACGTTTTCATAATAACTATGGGTGGTAGCATGTACCCACTTAGTCGTTTCGATTAAGTGTGTACATGCTACCAAACCATATATTACTATTATATCTCAAAACGTGTCTAAATAAAAAATATTTGACTACGCCACTGGATAAGTCTTATAAGTATTTATCTTTTGTATTTAAAACGTTTTTATATTAAAATTTACTTTAAATATTTATTATAAAGATCAAAATAATAATAAACAAAGAAAATATTGACAATGAAATATTTGATTAAATTTTTTTATATGCTAATGCTGTAAATATATAAAAATTGTTATTAAATTATTAATTATTGTACATAAATTAGCAAATTTTTCTAATAATTATTTACCATAAATATGACGTATTAAACGAATAAATCGAAGGTAAAATTATTCATTTTTGGATTCCCACCACCTGTCTGAATAACATGCACAAAAAGTAGGCAGCTTATGAAAATAATTCAAATATTTACGTTTCGCAGTTATTATGTAAAAACAAAGGCCCATATTCATAGTATGTATAATTTAAAGTATTTATTTAAAAAAAATATTAGAACTGTTTTTAGGATTATTTATATTTTAAAATGTTGAATGAAATAAAAGGCATTTAATTTATAAAAATATTTTATATTTGATACATAATAAAAGCAAATATTAATTTAATTAATTTAATAATATTAATTTTTTTTAATTAAAAGTGCTCCAAAAGGGGCTATGAATACCGGCTAATGTGTTTAGTTAAAAAAAAAATTATCTCAAGATCCGAAATATCTCTAGGCCTAAGGCCTTTTTAGCTTAAAAGATAATCTAATTTTGTTAGTCATTAACTAAATTAGTTATTAATTATTCAATTAGATTATGTAAATGATACGTAAAGTTTATAAATTTGCTAGCAATAATTGATTAATGTTTAAATCCATATGTTTTCTTTTTATCGTTCCTATTAATTTTTTTTTTTATCGTTTTATGTAAACCAGGCTATATATGTACATTATACATTTTGTAGAATCTTTCTGATCGAGAAGCAAGCGAATCGAATGATACCTCAAATAATGAAATATCACCACACGCATTGATAGACTGCATAACATTGTTTTGTTCCGGAACTGGTATTCTACCGGAAGATGCTGCACTAATGGCTTTTGATGCGTTACTGCCGGCACACCACCCAGCCATATTGGAAATTAATCCAGATCTCTGGATTAAAATTGTAAAGCATATGAAATTAAAACCAAAAGATTTTGTTGCTCGAAACCAGTTTAAATTGAAAAAGTTTCTTGTTGACACCTACAAAGTACCTCCTGTAAGTTATATAGAAATTTAGTAAAAAAGTATGTACCTATGAAATGTATCATGATTGTGGATGAAATGAAAATTGCATGCCTGATGGGTTTGAATAAAAAGAGTTTATTATATTATGTTGAAATGAAATAAAATTCACTTTAAATTTCAGTACGCGGAAAATTCGTTAGCTACAATCATTCATGTGCATCTTGATATTCTTTTGCCCGGTTTAGTAGAATTTGTTTGTAAAAAACTTAACAATGAGAATATGTTAAAAGTTACGAGAGATGATTATTTTACTTATCTTACACCGGAAGGAGAACTTTACGTATAAGAGCGTTATTCCCGGGTAAAGTGCCAAGCCATCATTAGAGGTGTCGGAGCATGGGGGCATTTCCATGTTCTAGTATCCGAGATGCGACTTGGGTGTAGACCACATGCGCTTTACCCGTAAAACTGAGTCGTCTGCTTTTAATCACATATGCGGTGTGTGTGCAACGAACTCAGCGGCTCAGTAATAGATATGTGGGAGGTGATCCAATGATTGCCGGATCGTAACTCGTCACGATCGGTTTAGAAGGTGGGCCATATATGGGATATGGTTCACAGTCTATAACTAATACGAGTACTATGGAAAAAGGGAGCCCACCTGTTCAGGCTAACAGGTCCCTTTCTACTGGAGTTGGACTCGTAGTGGTAGTCGGTTTCAGTGCCCGTTAGGTCGGAGGATTCAGTGTGCTCGATCCAAAGTGCCGCATCGAGCCTTAAGGGGCAGGATGGTGGTGCATCCTGGTCCCCGCTGGCCTGGGGATAGTATAGAACTTTGTCTTGTTTCATGCTCCCCAGGCTGGTCCACACTGCACGTGGAACATCAGTGCAAAATCAGAGTCTAGTTCTACTACTCTTCACCTCCACTGCGTGGACTGTTGGGATTGTCCGGGCGCGTGCTTGAACTAGCATCGGTACTACCGCTGTAAGGGCCAGAACGACCCCGGTTTCTGACGGAATGCCAGCATGGACAAGGTAGTCGTGACTGCAGTCCATCTCGACTGGCTTAAATGTCAACTGGGGAGTCGGTCGGTAAAACGAGTGAGTCAACCGCCTCAATAAATAGAACAGAGGTGCCGTGCTCAATGTGTATTATTGGCAGTTTGATTCGGTTCTACTTCGCAGGGACGATATATAGAATTTGGAATGCAATCTTGTCTGGGTGATGGTGTATAAGCTGAATTTCTTTCCAGATAGGGATAAGGCGGCGGTGGTGCTGACGGGGGCATTTGATATGAATAGCCATTGTTGTTCGATGCTGTTGTGTTGTTGTTATTGCTAAAGTTCATTCGACGACAAAATGCCCCCGATAGACGTTTCGACCAGCTGCCATGTTCTATACAACATTTTTCTCTACGTTTCCATGCGCAATAAAAAATTATTCCAATCAAAATTACTGGTATTAAAATATACAAAATAATGAAATAATTGAATGTGTCTTCGTTATCGGATGTTTTCGTTGACTGATTGGTTGGCTGACAAATTGGTAACGAACCGTCTATTGTTTCATGCGCCTTGGTCGTGCCATCCTGGCATGTTCCACACTCTTCCTTACTTTTGGCACACCCGCTACCTGGATTCCGTCGATAATAAATTGTACAGTTTGTGCATTTAACACAAAAGCCCGTGTTGTAGCAATATGTGTTCGGTTTTAAACAACGGCTATTATTTGTACATTCCGGTAAATTCATGCTCTTCACAGGAATGCAACTGAGTACACTCAGCGCTAATAGAATCGAAAACACAAAAGAAAATCGTCCCATAGGAAAAGGTGGAAAACACTTTTCTGTACAGGAGATCGCCTAGAAGTTGCACTGAACTGAAAGAAAAAAAAAATATTTACATAATTTATTCAACAAAAAATTACGTAATTTATAAACATTTGTGTTTTCGATTCTATTAGTATAGAACTTTGTCTTGTTTCATGCTCCCCAGGCTGGTCCACACTGCACGTAGAACATCAGTGCAAAATCACAGTCTAGTTCGACTACTCTTCACCTCCACTGCGTGGACTGTTCTGATTGTCCGGGCGCGTGCTTGAACTAGCATTGGTACTACCGCTGTAAGGGCCAGAACGGCCCCGGTTTCTGACGGAATGCCAGCATGGACAAGGTAGTCGTGACTGCAATCCATCTCGACTGGCTTAAATGTCAACTGGGAAGTCGGTCGGCAAAACGAGTGAGTCAACCGCCTCAATAAATAGAACAGAGGTGCGGTGCTCAATGTGTATTATTGGCAGTTTGATTCGGTTCTACTTCGCAGGGACGATATATAGAATTTGGAATACAATCTTCTCTGGGTGATGGTGTATAAGCTGAATTTCTTTCCAGATAGGGATAAGGCGGGGGTGGTGCTGACGGGGGCATTTTATATGAATAGCCATTGTTGTTCGATTCTGTTGTGTTGTTGTTATTGCTAAAGTTCATTCGACGACAAAATGCCCCCGATAGACGTATCGACCTGCTGCCATGTTCTATACAACATTTTTCTCTACGTTTCCATGCGCAATAAAAAATTATTCCAATCAAAATTACTGGTATTAAAATATACAAAATAATGAAATAATTGAATGTGTCTTCGTTATCGGATGTTTTCGTTGACTGATTGGTTGGCTGACAAATTGGTAACGAACCGTCTATTGTTTCATGCGCCTCGGTCGTGCCATCCTGGCATGTTCCACACTCTTCCTTACTTTTGGCACACCCGCTATCTGGATTCCGTCGATAATAAATTGTACAGTTTGTGCATTTAACACAAAAGCCCGTGTTGTAGCAATATGTGTTCGGTTTTAAGCAATGGCCATCATTTGTACATTCCGGTAAATTCATGCTCTTCACAGGAATGCAACTGAGTACTCAGTACACTCAGTACTCAGCACTCAGTACTCAGTACACTCAGTTGCATTCCTGTGAAGAGCATGAATTTACCGGAATGTACAAATGATGGCCATTGCTTAAAACCGAACACATATTGCTACAACACGGGCTTTTGTGTTAAATGCACAAACTGTACAATTTATTATCGACGGAATCCAGATAGCGGGTGTGCCAAAAGTAAGGAAGAGTGTGGAACATGCCAGGATGGCACGACCGAGGCGCATGAAACAATAGACGGTTCGTTACCAATTTGTCAGCCAACCAATCAGTCAACGAAAACATCCGATAACGAAGACACATTCAATTATTTCATTATTTTGTATATTTTAATACCAGTAATTTTGATTGGAATAATTTTTTATTGCGCATGGAAACGTAGAGAAAAATGTTGTATAGAACATTGCAGCTGGTCGAAACGTCAACGTTAAGCCAGTCGAGATGGACTGCAGTCACGACTACCTTGTCCATGCTGGCATTCCGTCAGAAACCGGGGCCGTTCTGGCCCTTACAGCGGTAGTACCGATGCTAGTTCAAGCACGCGCCCGAACAATCCCAACAGTCCACGCAGTGGAGGTGAAGAGTAGTCGAACTAGACTCTGATTTTGCACTGATGTTCCACGTGCAGTGTGGACCAGCCTGGGGAGCATGACACAAGACAAAGTTCTATACTATCCCCAGGCCAGCGGGGACCAGGATGCACCACCATTCTGCCCTTTAAGGCTCGATGCGGCACTTTGGATCAAGCACACTGAATCCTCCTACCTAACGGGCACTGAAACCGACTACCACTACGAGTCCAACTCCAGTAGAAAGGGACCTGTTAGCCTGAACAGGTGGGCTCCCTTTTTCCATAGTACTCGTATTAGTTATAGACTGTGAACCATATCCCATATATGGCCCATCTTCTAAACCGATCGTGACGAGTTACGATCCGGCAATCATTGGATCACCTCCCACATATCTATTACTGAGCCGCTGAGTTCGTTGCACACACACCACATATGTGATTAAAAGCAGACGACTCAGTTTTACGGGTAAAGCGCATGTGGTCTACACCCAAGTCGCATCTCGGATACTAGAACATGGAAATGCCCCCATGCTCCGACACCTCTAATGATGGCTTGGCACTTTACCCGGGAATAACGCTCTTATACGTAAAGTTCTCCTTCCGGTGTAAGATAAGTAAAATAATCATCTTTCGTAACTTTTAACATATTCTCATTGTTAAGTTTTTTACAAACAAATTCTACTAAACCGGGCAAAAGAATATCAAGATGCACATGAATGATTGTA
Source organism: Clivina fossor (assembly GCA_963966155.1). Taxonomy (NCBI): domain Eukaryota; kingdom Metazoa; phylum Arthropoda; class Insecta; order Coleoptera; family Carabidae; genus Clivina; species Clivina fossor. The sequence continues at coordinate 195,047 of CAWYQG010000082.1, read as the reverse complement.
GCTAACGAATTTTCCGCGTACTGAAAATTAAAGTGAATTTTATTTCATTTCAACATAATACAATAAACTCTTTTCATTCAAACCCATCAGGCATGCAATTTTCATTTCATCCACAATCATGATACATTTCATAGGTACATACTCTTTTACTAAATATCTATATAACTTACAGGAGATACTACCGATGCTATTTCAATCACGCGCCCGGACAATCCCAACAGTCCACGCAGTGGAGGTGAAGAGTAGTCGAACTAGACTCTGATGTTCTCATTATGAATGATTATTATTTCCAGAAATTATTGCAACTGCAGAACGTACAGATATTGCACCGCATGTCAAAGATGGTTACATTATGATTGAACAAGTATTTACATAAAATTCTTCCTGCTTTATTGCAAGCTTTATCAACTGCACAAGGTACTCCGAACGAGTCACAGGTAAATTATATGAAGATTTCTTTTTTTTTTTATTAGTTAATTTACAAAAAATAATCAGCAGCGTATCATTTAATGTGTAATTTAAATTTAACATAACGATCTATGAGCATACGGAATCGTAAATCGACTTTTCTAAAATCAAATTAGAATAATATAATTCTTTGGTGAATAAATTCTAAATCTCGAACGAGTATTAATGAAAAGAATATATGTAAATATATTGAAGATGTACGTCAGCGTATACGTTCGATGAGTAAATTGGTTGGCAAGATTGCGAATGATTTCGTCTAGTAAGAATAAAAATATAAGTAGTATCGTGAATGTGAATGAAGGGAAAGATGTGAGCCTGGATAGGAATGTTTGTTGTAAACTGATGTATATTCAAATGATAATAGTTTTTTTTGCTATATTTTTATTGATACGTGGCATAAATGTTTCTATATTGAAATTATAAAAGAATTTAAAATTACAGAGTTTATTTCAAAAATAGATGAATATTGCATAATATTTATTTGGTCTGTACAATAAATCCAAAATATGTTTGCAAATAGTAATATAAAATTTGTCTCCGAAATGATCAGTTGGTTAAATTTGTATTTTAAATATGATTTTCAGCAACTAGAATACTGTCAAGCTGTTGTCCTTTCCGTATCCGATGAAGTAGGCGTGCGCACTATCATGGACCAACTGCTCGAGTACACAAAATCCGAAAGCGTAGAGCAGCGTCGTTCAGCCGCCACACTCTTTTATGCGCCTTCTGCGCGACAACTCGCGTCGACTACTCCATGCACGTTCCTCAACTTTTGCTCGGCCTTATTCATCTGTGCACCGATTCCGATAAGGACGTTCTGCAAATGTCCTGGGAGGCACTGAACGCTGTAACGAAGACGCTTGAACCAAAACAGCAGGCGACCTACGTTGCCGATGTGCGACAAAGTGTTCGTTACGCGATCAGCAACATGAAGGGCTCGTCCGATCTCTTGCCCGGTTTCTGTTTGCCGAAAGGTATCACGCCGATTTTGCCGACTTTCCGTGAGGCGATTCTGAATGGAGACGGCGATGAAAAGGAGGCTGCCGCTCAAGGTTTGGGTGAAATTATCAAGGTTACCAGCGCACAAGCGCTACAGCCCTCTGTTGTTGCAATCACTGGACCATTGATTAGAATTCTAGGAGACCGGTTCAGCTGGAATGTTAAAGCTGCTGTTCTCGAAACATTGGCCATTTTGTTAGCTAAGGTTAGTTTTATATATATTTTTATACCTATATTTTAAATTACAGGTAATTAATTTATGGGATAATCAAATATTTTTTGTTTATGTTTTTTAAATGTAGGTAATATAAAATATAAAGTATATTTTTAAAGTGTATCATACAGTTGGACCGATGTGGCCATTTTTCATTTACATAAAATTAAAGTGATAAATTAAATACTGATAAAATACTTATGCTCTTTGTCTCACAAATTTTGCACTTTAGAGCTTCAAAATTAAGGGTTATTTTCGGGCTGTGATAAATCGCGGTAAAAGCAAACTCCCTGTATTTCAAAATATGTTAGCTTCTTTTTACATATTACATTAATACATTATTATAAACATAATGAATATTTATATAAACAAAAAATCTGTGATAGCGAAATTATGTTAAAAATTAATACATTTTGTTGTTTGATTATTTATTTTACTTACAATTATTTAGTTACGTTTTCATAATAACTATGGGTGGTAGCATGTACCCACTTAGTCGTTTCGATTAAGTGTGTACATGCTACCAAACCATATATTACTATTATATCTCAAAACGTGTCTAAATAAAAAATATTTGACTACGCCACTGGATAAGTCTTATAAGTATTTATCTTTTGTATTTAAAACGTTTTTATATTAAAATTTACTTTAAATATTTATTATAAAGATCAAAATAATAATAAACAAAGAAAATATTGACAATGAAATATGTGATTAAATTTTTTTATATGCTAATGCTGTAAATATATAAAAATTGTTATTAAATTATTAATTATTGTACATAAATTAGCAAATTTTTCTAATAATTATTTACCATAAATATGACGTATTAAACGAATAAATCGAAGGTAAAATTATTCATTTTTGGATTCCCACCACCTGTCTGAATAACATGCACAAAAAGTAGGCAGCTTATGAAAATAATTCAAATATTTACGTTTCGCAGTTATTATGTAAAAACAAAGGCCCATATTCATAGTATGTATAATTTAAAGTATTTATTTAAAAAAAATATTAGAACTGTTTTTAGGATTATTTATATTTTAAAATGTTGAATGAAATAAAAGGCATTTAATTTATAAAAATATTTTATATTTGATACATAATAAAAGCAAATATTAATTTAATTAATTTAATAATATTAATTTTTTTTAATTAAAAGTGCTCCAAAAGGGGCTATGAATACCGGCTAATGTGTTTAGTTAAAAAAAAAATTATCTCAAGATCCGAAATATCTCTAGGCCTAAGGCCTTTTTAGCTTAAAAGATAATCTAATTTTGTTAGTCATTAACTAAATTAGTTATTAATTATTCAATTAGATTATGTAAATGATACGTAAAGTTTATAAATTTGCTAGCAATAATTGATTAATGTTTAAATCCATATGTTTTCTTTTTATCGTTCCTATTAATTTTTTTTTTATCGTTTTATGTAAACCAGGCTATATATGTACATTATACATTTTGTAGAATCTTTCTGATCGAGAAGCAAGCGAATCGAATGATACCTCAAATAATGAAATATCACCACACGCATTGATAGACTGCATAACATTGTTTTGTTCCGGAACTGGTATTCTACCGGAAGATGCTGCACTAATGGCTTTTGATGCGTTACTGCCGGCACACCACCCAGCCATATTGGAAATTAATCCAGATCTCTGGATTAAAATTGTAAAGCATATGAAATTAAAACCAAAAGATTTTGTTGCTCGAAACCAGTATAAATTGAAAAAGTTTCTTGTTGACACCTACAAAGTATCTCCTGTAAGTTATATAGAAATTTAGTAAAAAAGTATGTACCTATGAAATGTATCATGATTGTGGATGAAATGAAAATTGCATGCCTGATGGGTTTGAATGAAAAGAGTTTATTGTATTATGTTGAAATGAAATAAAATTCACTTTAGCTACAATCATTCATGTGCATCTTGATATTCTTTTGCCCGGTTTAGTAGAATTTGTTTGTAAAAAACTTAACAATGAGAATATGTTAAAAGTTACGAAAGATGATTATTTTACTTATCTTACACCGGAAGGAGAACTTTACGATAAGAGCGTTATTCCTGGGTAAATATATTTATAAATATTTCTTTAAAGTTAACAAGAAAGTTAAATCGAAAATTCTAGAACTTATTAAAATATGATTGTTATTTTCAAAATTACAATTATTGTATTTTTCCGGCTAAAAGTCGATTTTACATAAAGTATTTATTATAAAATCGTCTGTTAATTTATTTTTCAACAATTTTGCAGAAGTAAATTAGATTATTTTGAAATTATTATACATTAACATTTTATCTCATCTGTTCAGAGATATTTCATAAGTAATTAGTAATAAATAAATAAAAAATTTCAGAATATTTGCTTTAATGTTGTGATAATTTTATCTTACATTTACAAAATAGTTAATGTAACATATTTTTAAAGTGTCACTACTCGCAATAAACATTTCGTATTTTCTCTCTCTCTCTCTCTCTCTCTTTCTCTTGCTATCACTATATCTGTTATACATATATATGGAAAAAATGAGAGCGAGAGAGAAAGTAAATACAAAATGTTTATAATGACTTATTCATATGACTATTCAATTTATTAATTAACAATAGGTGTATTTCCTAAATGACTGGTATTAGTTAAAATGATGTTTGATAATGAGCTATTTGTATAACTGATACAATAATCAAAATGAACGAAAACAAAATGATTGACACCTGTCAGTCACAATAAATATAAATTCGAAATACGCGCGCGTAACGCCACAATTTATGAAAAAGAAACTATGAATATTTTTAGTATTCTCTGGTGATAGATAATAACCAAACTTTTCAGTTTCCATATACCGAAATGCTACCGATTTTGAAAAAAAAGCTACCATGGTATATTCGGTTTCATTTCGGAATATACCATTATAGTAGATGCCGAAATAATTTCAGTCACTTAGGAAATGCTGTTATTTAGCAATTTTTAGACCTGGTTGCACAAAACATTGTTAACTTATCAATTAGTTAATAGATCAACTAGATTGTCAAATGTCTTTGAAAGGTCGTTTGCAAGTTGATGAATTGGTTAACTTACAAAGCGTTTAATAATGATTTGTGCAACCGAGCTTTAATGATACAAATAATTAACGATATGAGTGTTCTTATTAGCCTAAAAATATATATTTGATTATTGTTTAATATTTTGTTATCTAGAGTAATTGTGATTAAATTTAACTTTATTTGAGCAGCCAAATATATGTGTACGTTTTTCTCAAGATTAATATATTGTCACACTTATATCGTTATGGTTTTAATTCTTTTTTATATATTTTTAAAATAAAAATATTAAATTTAAGTAATGATGAAAGTACACTGAGTTGTTTTGCAATATTCAATCTGCAAAAATCTAATCTAAAGTTCTCTTTCGTACGTGTGTCATAGTTATGATAATTACAATTTTTTTGCAAACTACTGGAACTGTCTACATATATATATATATATATATATATATATATATATATATATATATATATATATATATTATAACATAACATAACATTTTTTATACATAACACAACATTATTTTTGCCGAAATAAACTACCGAATAAAACATAAAATAAAACATACATTAAAATTATGTTAAATAAAATATTATACGTATTTGCCAGTGGTATAGTGTTTGGTACGGTGTTTGTAGCATTAACAAACAAACAAACAAAAATGTATAGATATCCTTCGTATATAGCCTCTAGATCAGACGAACCCGAACTTAGTTTATAAGTGGGTGTATGGATGTGCGTCGTTAGTCAAAATTTTGTGATCGCAACTCCTCCTAGACGGGGTTCAACCGATTAAAATGAAATATTCAGAATTAATTTGTCTAGTACACAAGATAGGGTCATGCGGTTTTATTTTTTTTCACTGATGCCAGTTTTCCGAGAAAAAAATTACTAAAGTTTCTGAAAAATTCATTGAGGCTACATTATGTATCCGATTTTGATCAGATTTTTAGAAAAGATTTATTAATGCTCTCATTAATTATATAATTTTATTAATATCCAATGTTGCCAACTTTCCGAGAAAAAAATTTCTATGAAAAAAAATAGGCGTAATAAAAAATAAAAAAAAAAACAGCATATTAAGACTTAACAAAAATAACACTAAGTTTAAATGGATTTTATTTTGTTTGTTCAATTAGCTTTGGAAAGAAATTCTAAGGGTCCAACATTCTCATTATAATATAAACTAGCAGTAATTTATACAACTAATCATAGAAAAAGAATTAATTTTAAGTGAAATTATTTTCTTAATAGAATATATATATATATATATATATATATATATATATATATATATATATATATATATATATAAACCAAATGTACAATTTTTGCAAGTTTACTTAAAAATTAAATCTAATAAAAAGACAAAGCGCTGCAAACTGAATCACAGCAGCGAACCAAACTGGTTTAGTAAATTAATTAAATTTTCAAATCGGTTTCAATTCAGCTTTTAATAATATATCTAGTATACCACAAAGTAATTAGTAATAATAGCTATGTTTGTAAATTACGTAATTTTTTGTTGAATAAATTATGTAAATATTTTAATTTTTTTTCTTTCAGTTCAGTGCAACTTCTAGGCGATCTCCTGTAAAGAATATCTGGCGTAACTGGCAAAATGTCAACTGAAACAGCTAGTGAAGATGATAATTTCGGTACAGAACAATCCCATACAGCTATTATTAATGCATTGGGTGCCCAAAGACGTAACAGAGTTGTGGCTGGTTTGTATATGGGCCGAAGTGATGTAGCACTTATGGTACGCCAATCAGCTCTTCATGTTTGGAAAGTTATTGTTACTAATACGCCAAGAACACTTCGAGAAATTTTACCGACATTATTTAGATTACTGTTGGGTTGTTTGGCGAGTACGAGCTACGATAAGAGACAGCTAAAATCAATTTTGTCTAAGTGAACCAACATTGTGTCTCTTCAAATTAAAGAAAAAGTTAGCAATAGTGACCCAGTTAGGCGAATAGTATGTTTAATAATATAAATATTTAATTTGTAGGTTGCAGCTCGTACATTGAGCGACCTGGTTCGTAAATTAGGCGAACGTGTGTTACCAGAAATAATACCAATTTTAGAACGTGGTTTACAATCAGATCAACCGGATCAACGACAAGGCGTCTGCATTGGTTTATCCGAAATTATGGCATCTACGTCTAAGGAAATGGTTCTAACCTTTGTTAATTCATTGGTGCCAACTGTGCGGAAAGCGCTATGTGATCCATTACCGGAAGTTAGACAAGCTGCAGCCAAAACATTTGACAGTCTACATTCAACTGTTGGCGTTAGAGCTTTGGATGATATCCTACCGGCTATGTTGAATCAATTGGTAATATTATTATTATTATTTTAAAAATAATTTTAATTAATTAGCAATGGTTATTTGAATTTTTCAGAATGATGCGGATACTGATGTAGCCGAGTGTACACTGGATGGTTTACGACAAGTAATGGCAATAAAATCAACGGTTGTTCTTCCGTATTTAGTGCCCCACTTAACTGCACCACCAGTCAATACAAAAGCTCTTTCAATCTTAGCGTCTGTTTCTGGCGAAGCTTTGAACAAGTATTTACATAAAATTCTTCCTGCTTTATTGCAAGCTTTATCAACTGCACAAGGTACTCCGAACGAGTCACAGGTAAATTATATGAAGATTTCTTTTTTTTTTATTAGTTAATTTACAAAAAATAATCAGCAGCGTATCATTTAATGTGTAATTTAAATTTAACATAACGATCTATGAGCATACGGAATCGTAAATCGACTTTTCTAAAATCAAATTAGAATAATATAATTCTTTGGTGAATAAATTCTAAATCTCGAACGAGTATTAATGAAAAGAATATATGTAAATATATTGAAGATGTACGTCAGCGTATACGTTCGATGAGTAAATTGGTTGGCAAGATTGCGAATGATTTCGTCTAGTAAGAATAAAAATATAAGTAGTATCGTGAATGTGAATGAAGGGAAAGATGTGAGCCTGGATAGGAATGTTTGTTGTAAACTGATGTATATTCAAATGATAATAGTTTTTTTTGCTATATTTTTATTGATAAGTGGCATAAATGTTTCTATATTGAAATTATAAAAGAATTTAAAATTACAGAGTTTATTTCAAAAATAGATGAATATTGCATAATATTTATTTGGTCTGTACAATAAATCCAAAATATGTTTGCAAATAGTAATATAAAATTTGTCTCCGAAATGATCAGTTGGTTAAATTTGTATTTTAAATATGATTTTCAGCAACTAGAATACTGTCAAGCTGTTGTCCTTTCCGTATCCGATGAAGTAGGCGTGCGCACTATCATGGACCAACTGCTCGAGTACACAAAATCCGAAAGCGTAGAGCAGCGTCGTTCAGCCGCCACACTCTTTTATGCGCCTTCTGCGCGACAACTCGCGTCGACTACTCCATGCACGTTCCTCAACTTTTGCTCGGCCTTATTCATCTGTGCACCGATTCCGATAAGGACGTTCTGCAAATGTCCTGGGAGGCACTGAACGCTGTAACGAAGACGCTTGAACCAAAACAACAGGCGACCTACGTTGCCGATGTGCGACAAAGTGTTCGTTACGCGATCAGCGACATGAAGGGCTCGTCCGATCTCTTGCCCGGTTTCTGTTTGCCGAAAGGTATCACGCCGATTTTGCCGACTTTCCGTGAGGCGATTCTGAATGGAGACGGCGATGAAAAGGAGGCTGCCGCTTAAGGTTTGGGTGAAATTATCAAGGTTACCAGCGCACAAGCGCTACAGCCCCCTGTTGTTGCAATCACTGGACCATTGATTAGAATTCTAGGAGACCGGTTCAGCTGGAATGTTAAAGCTGCTGTTCTCGAAACATTGGCCATTTTGTTAGCTAAGGTTAGTTTTATATATATTTTTATACCTATATTTTAAATTACAGGTAATTAATTTATGGGATAATCAAATATTTTTTGTTTACGTTTTTTAAATGTAGGTAATATAAAATATAGAGTATATTTTTAAAGTGGATCATACAGTTGGACCGATGTGGCCATTTTTCATTTACATAAAATTAAAGGGATAAATTAAATACTGATAAAATACTTATGCTCTTTGTCTCACAAATTTTGCACTTTAGAGCTTCAAAATTAAGGGTTATTTTCGGGCTGTGATAAATCGCGGTAAAAGCAAACTCCCTGTATTTCAAAATATGTTAGCTTCTTTTTACATATTACATTAATACATTATTATAAACATAATGAATATTTATATAAACAAAAAATCTGTGATAGCGAAATTATGTTAAAAATTAATACATTTTGTTGTTTGATTATTTATTTTACTTACAATTATTTAGTTACGTTTTCATAATAACTATGGGTGGTAGCATGTACCCACTTAGTCGTTTCGATTAAGTGTGTACATGCTACCAAACCATATATTACTATTATATCTCAAAACGTGCCTAAATAAAAAATATTTGACTACGCCACTAGATAAGTCTTATAAGTATTTATCTTTTGTATTTAAAACGTTTTTATATTAAAATTTACTTTGAATATTTATTATAAAGATCAAAATAATAATAAACAAAGAAAATATTGACAATGAAATATTTGATTAAATTTTTTTATATGCTAACGCTGTAAATATATAAAAATTGTTATTAAATTATTAATTATTGTACATAAATTAGCAAATTTTTCTAATAATTATTTACCATAAATATGAAGTATTAAACGAATAAATCGAAGGTAAAATTATTCATTTTTGGATTCCCACCACCTGTCTGAATAACATGCACAAAAAGTAGGCAGCTTATGAAAATAATTCAAATATTTACGTTGCGCAGTTATTATGTAAAAACAAAGGCCCATATTCATAGTATGTATAATTTAAAGTATTTATTTAAAAAAAATATTAGAACTGTTTTTAGGATTATTTATATTTTAAAATGTTGAATGAAATAAAAGGCATTTAATTTATAAAAATATTTTATATTTGATACATAATAAAAGCAAATATTAATTTAATTAATTTAATAATATTAATTTTTTTTAATTAAAAGTGCTCCAAAAGGGGCTATGAATACCGGCTAATGTGTTTAGTTAAAAAAAAAATTATCTCAAGATCCGAAATATCTCTAGGCCTAAGGCCTTTTTAGCTTAAAAGATAATCTAATTTTGTTAGTCATTAACTAAATTAGTTATTAATTATTCAATTAGATTATGTAAATGATACGTAAAGTTTATAAATTTGCTAGCAATAATTGATTAATGTTTAAATCCATATGTTTTCTTTTTATCGTTCCTATTAATTTTTTTTTTATCGTTTTATGTAAACCAGGCTATATATGTACATTATACATTTTGTAGAATCTTTCTGATCGAGAAGCAAGCGAATCGAATGATACCTCAAATAATGAAATATCACCACACGCATTGATAGACTGCATAACATTGTTTTGTTCCGGAACTGGTATTCTACCGGAAGATGCTGCACTAATGGCTTTTGATGCGTTACTGCCGGCACACCACCCAGCCATATTGGAAATTAATCCAGATCTCTGGATTAAAATTGTAAAGCATATGAAATTAAAACCAAAAGATTTTGTTGCTCGAAACCAGTATAAATTGAAAAAGTTTCTTGTTGACACCTACAAAGTATCTCCTGTAAGTTATATAGAAATTTAGTAAAAAAGTATGTACCTATGAAATGTATCATGATTGTGGATGAAATGAAAATTGCATGCCTGATGGGTTTGAATAAAAAGAGTTTATTATATTATGTTGAAATGAAATAAAATTCACTTTAAATTTCAGTACGCGGAAAATTCGTTAGCTACAATCATTCATGTGCATCTTGATATTCTTTTGCCCGGTTTAGTAGAATTTGTTTGTAAAAAACTTAACAATGAGAATATGTTAAAAGTTACGAAAGATGATTATTTTACTTATCTTACACCGGAAGGAGAACTTTACGTATAAGAGCGTTATTCCCGGGTAAAGTGCCAAGCCATCATTAGAGGTGTCGGAGCATGGGGGCATTTCCATGTTCTAGTATCCGAGATGCGACTTGGGTGTAGACCACATGCGCTTTACCCGTAAAACTGAGTCGTCTGCTTTTAATCACATATGTGGTGTGTGTGCAACGAACTCAGCGGCTCAGTAATAGATATGTGGGAGGTGATCCAATGATTGCCGGATCGTAACTCGTCACGATCGGTTTAGAAGGTGGGCCATATATGGGATATGGTTCACAGTCTATAACTAATACGAGTACTATGGAAAAAGGGAGCCCACCTGTTCAGGCTAACAGGTCCCTTTCTACTGGAGTTGGACTCGTAGTGGTAGTCGGTTTCAGTGCCCGTTAGGTAGGAGGATTCAGTGTGCTCGATCCAAAGTGCCGCATCGAGCCTTAAGGGGCAGGATGGTGGTGCATCCTGGTCCCCGCTGGCCTGGGGATAGTATAGAACTTTGTCTTGTTTCATGCTCCCCAGGCTGGTCCACACTGCACGTGGAACATCAGTGCAAAATCAGAGTCTAGTTCTACTACTCTTCACCTCCACTGCGTGGACTGTTGGGATTGTCCGGGCGCGTGCTTGAACTAGCATCGGTACTACCGCTGTAAGGGCCAGAACGACCCCGGTTTCTGACGGAATGCCAGCATGGACAAGGTAGTCGTGACTGCAGTCCATCTCGACTGGCTTAAATGTCAACTGGGGAGTCGGTCGGTAAAACGAGTGAGTCAACCGCCTCAATAAATAGAACAGAGGTGCGGTGCTCAATGTGTATTATTGGCAGTTTGATTCGGTTCTACTTCGCAGGGACGATATATAGAATTTGGAATGCAATCTTGTCTGGGTGATGGTGTATAAGCTGAATTTCTTTCCAGATAGGGATAAGGCGGCGGTGGTGCTGACGGGGGCATTTGATATGAATAGCCATTGTTGTTCGATGCTGTTGTGTTGTTGTTATTGCTAAAGTTCATTCGACGACAAAATGCCCCCGATAGACGTTTCGACCAGCTGCCATGTTCTATACAACATTTTTCTCTACGTTTCCATGCGCAATAAAAAATTGTTCCAATCAAAATTACTGGTATTAAAATATACAAAATAATGAAATAATTGAATGTGTCTTCGTTATCGGATGTTTTCGTTGACTGATTGGTTGGCTGACAAATTGGTAACGAACCGTCTATTGTTTCATGCGCCTTGGTCGTGCCATCCTGGCATGTTCCACACTCTTCCTTACTTTTGGCACACCCGCTACCTGGATTCCGTCGATAATAAATTGTACAGTTTGTGCATTTAACACAAAAGCCCGTGTTGTAGCAATATGTGTTCGGTTTTAAACAACGGCTATTATTTGTACATTCCGGTAAATTCATGCTCTTCACAGGAATGCAACTGAGTACACTCAGCGCTAATAGAATCGAAAACACAAAAGAAAATCGTCCCATAGGAAAAGGTGGAAAACACTTTTCTGTACAGGAGATCGCCTAGAAGTTGCACTGAACTGAAAGAAAAAAAAAATATTTACATAATTTATTCAACAAAAAATTACGTAATTTATAAACATTTGTGTTTTCGATTCTATTAGTATAGAACTTTGTCTTGTTTCATGCTCCCCAGGCTGGTCCACACTGCACGTAGAACATCAGTGCAAAATCACAGTCTAGTTCGACTACTCTTCACCTCCACTGCGTGGACTGTTCTGATTGTCCGGGCGCGTGCTTGAACTAGCATCGGTACTACCGCTGTAAGGGCCAGAACGGCCCCGGTTTCTGACGGAATGCCAGCATGGACAAGGTAGTCGTGACTGCAATCCATCTCGACTGGCTTAAATGTCAACTGGGAAGTCGGTCGGCAAAACGAGTGAGTCAACCGCCTCAATAAATAGAACAGAGGTGCGGTGCTCAATGTGTATTATTGGCAGTTTGATTCGGTTCTACTTCGCAGGGACGATATATAGAATTTGGAATACAATCTTCTCTGGGTGATGGTGTATAAGCTGAATTTCTTTCCAGATAGGGATAAGGCGGGGGTGGTGCTGACGGGGGCATTTTATATGAATAGCCATTGTTGTTCGATTCTGTTGTGTTGTTGTTATTGCTAAAGTTCATTCGACGACAAAATGCCCCCGATAGACGTTTCGACCTGCTGCCATGTTCTATACAACATTTTTCTCTACGTTTCCATGCGCAATAAAAAATTATTCCAATCAAAATTACTGGTATTAAAATATACAAAATAATGAAATAATTGAATGTGTCTTCGTTATCGGATGTTTTCGTTGACTGATTGGTTGGCTGACAAATTGGTAACGAACCGTCTATTGTTTCATGCGCCTCGGTCGTGCCATCCTGGCATGTTCCACACTCTTCCTTACTTTTGGCACACCCGCTATCTGGATTCCGTCGATAATAAATTGTACAGTTTGTGCATTTAACACAAAAGCCCGTGTTGTAGCAATATGTGTTCGGTTTTAAGCAATGGCCATCATTTGTACATTCCGGTAAATTCATGCTCTTCACAGGAATGCAACTGAGTGTACTGAGTACTGAGTGCTGAGTACTGAGTGTACTGAGTACTCAGTTGCATTCCTGTGAAGAGCATGAATTTACCGGAATGTACAAATGATGGCCATTGCTTAAAACCGAACACATATTGCTACAACACGGGCTTTTGTGTTAAATGCACAAACTGTACAATTTATTATCGACGGAATCCAGATAGCGGGTGTGCCAAAAGTAAGGAAGAGTGTGGAACATGCCAGGATGGCACGACCGAGGCGCATGAAACAATAGACGGTTCGTTACCAATTTGTCAGCCAACCAATCAGTCAACGAAAACATCCGATAACGAAGACACATTCAATTATTTCATTATTTTGTATATTTTAATACCAGTAATTTTGATTGGAATAATTTTTTATTGCGCATGGAAACGTAGAGAAAAATGTTGTATAGAACATGGCAGCTGGTCGAAACGTCTATCGGGGGCATTTTGTCGTCGAATGAACTTTAGCAATAACAACAACACAACAGCATCGAACAACAATGGCTATTCATATCAAATGCCCTCGTCAGCACCACCCCCGCCTTATCCCTATCTGGAAAGAAATTCAGCTTATACACCATCACCCAGAGAAGATTGCATTCCAAATTCTATATATCGTCCCTGCGAAGTAGAACCGAATCAAACTGCCAATAATACACATTGAGCACCGCACCTCTGTTCTATTTATTGAGGCGGTTGACTCACTCGTTTTACCGACCGACTCCCCAGTTGACATTTAAGCCAGTCGAGATGGACTGCAGTCACGACTACCTTGTCCATGCTGGCATTCCGTCAGAAACCGGGGCCGTTCTGGCCCTTACAGCGGTAGTACCGATGCTAGTTCAAGCACGCGCCCGGACAATCCCAACAGTCCACGCAGTGGAGGTGAAGAGTAGTCGAACTAGACTCTGATTTTGCACTGATGTTCCACGTGCAGTGTGGACCAGCCTGGGGAGCATGACACAAGACAAAGTTCTATACTATCCCCAGGCCAGCGGGGACCAGGATGCACCACCATTCTGCCCTTTAAGGCTCGATGCGGCACTTTGGATCAAGCACACTGAATCCTCCTACCTAACGGGCACTGAAACCGACTACCACTACGAGTCCAACTCCAGTAGAAAGGGACCTGTTAGCCTGAACAGGTGGGCTCCCTTTTTCCATAGTACTCGTATTAGTTATAGACTGTGAACCATATCCCATATATGGCCCATCTTCTAAACCGATCGTGACGAGTTACGATCCGGCAATCATTGGATCACCTCCCACATATCTATTACTGAGCCGCTGAGTTCGTTGCACACACACCACATATGTGATTAAAAGCAGACGACTCAGTTTTACGGGTAAAGCGCATGTGGTCTACACCCAAGTCGCATCTCGGATACTAGAACATGGAAATGCCCCCATGCTCCGACACCTCTAATGATGGCTTGGCACTTTACCCGGGAATAACGCTCTTATACGTAAAGTTCTCCTTCCGGTGTAAGATAAGTAAAATAATCATCTTTCGTAACTTTTAACATATTCTCATTGTTAAGTTTTTTACAAACAAATTCTACTAAACCGGGCAAAAGAATATCAAGATGCACATGAATGATTGTAGCTAACGAATTTTCCGCGTACTGAAAATTAAAGTGAATTTTATTTCATTTCAACATAATACAATAAACTCTTTTCATTCAAACCCATCAGGCATGCAATTTTCATTTCATCCACAATCATGATACATTTCATAGGTACATACTCTTTTACTAAATATCTATATAACTTACAGGAGATACTACCGATGCTATTTCAATCACGCGCCCGGACAATCCCAACAGTCCACGCAGTGGAGGTGAAGAGTAGTCGAACTAGACTCTGATGTTCTCATTATGAATGATTATTATTTCCAGAAATTATTGCAACTGCAGAACGTACAGATATTGCACCGCATGTCAAAGATGGTTACATTATGATTGAACAAGTATTTACATAAAATTCTTCCTGCTTTATTGCAAGCTTTATCAACTGCACAAGGTACTCCGAACGAGTCACAGGTAAATTATATGAAGATTTCTTTTTTTTTTTATTAGTTAATTTACAAAAAATAATCAGCAGCGTATCATTTAATGTGTAATTTAAATTTAACATAACGATCTATGAGCATACGGAATCGTAAATCGACTTTTCTAAAATCAAATTAGAATAATATAATTCTTTGGTGAATAAATTCTAAATCTCGAACGAGTATTAATGAAAAGAATATATGTAAATATATTGAAGATGTACGTCAGCGTATACGTTCGATGAGTAAATTGGTTGGCAAGATTGCGAATGATTTCGTCTAGTAAGAATAAAAATATAAGTAGTATCGTGAATGTGAATGAAGGGAAAGATGTGAGCCTGGATAGGAATGTTTGTTGTAAACTGATGTATATTCAAATGATAATAGTTTTTTTTGCTATATTTTTATTGATACGTGGCATAAATGTTTCTATATTGAAATTATAAAAGAATTTAAAATTACAGAGTTTATTTCAAAAATAGATGAATATTGCATAATATTTATTTGGTCTGTACAATAAATCCAAAATATGTTTGCAAATAGTAATATAAAATTTGTCTCCGAAATGATCAGTTGGTTAAATTTGTATTTTAAATATGATTTTCAGCAACTAGAATACTGTCAAGCTGTTGTCCTTTCCGTATCCGATGAAGTAGGCGTGCGCACTATCATGGACCAACTGCTCGAGTACACAAAATCCGAAAGGTAGAGCAGCGTCGTTCAGCCGCCACACTCTTTTATGCGCCTTCTGCGCGACAACTCGCGTCGACTACTCCATGCACGTTCCTCAACTTTTGCTCGGCCTTATTCATCTGTGCACCGATTCCGATAAGGACGTTCTGCAAATGTCCTGGGAGGCACTGAACGCTGTAACGAAGACGCTTGAACCAAAACAGCAGGCGACCTACTTTGCCGATGTGCGACAAAGTGTTCGTTACGCGATCAGCAACATGAAGGGCTCGTCCGATCTCTTGCCCGGTTTCTGTTTGCCGAAAGGTATCACGCCGATTTTGCCGACTTTCCGTGAGGCGATTCTGAATGGAGACGGCGATGAAAAGGAGGCTGCCGCTCAAGGTTTGGGTGAAATTATCAAGGTTACCAGCGCACAAGCGCTACAGCCCTCTGTTGTTGCAATCACTGGACCATTGATTAGAATTCTAGGAGACCGGTTCAGCTGGAATGTTAAAGCTGCTGTTCTCGAAACATTGGCCATTTTGTTAGCTAAGGTTAGTTTTATATATATTTTTATACCTATATTTTAAATTACAGGTAATTAATTTATGGGATAATCAAATATTTTTTGTTTATGTTTTTTAAATGTAGGTAATATAAAATATAAAGTATATTTTTAAAGTGGATCATACAGTTGGACCGATGTGGCCATTTTTCATTTACATAAAATTAAAGTGATAAATTAAATACTGATAAAATACTTATGCTCTTTGTCTCACAAATTTTGCACTTTAGAGCTTCAAAATTAAGGGTTATTTTCGGGCTGTGATAAATCGCGGTAAAAGCAAACTCCCTGTATTTCAAAATATGTTAGCTTCTATTGGTTTTATATTAATAAGATTGAAGTCTGTTTACTTAATAATATTTATATTCATATTCAAAACATAATACGCATGTGACATTACAAAACTGTTTGTAAACTTACAAAACACTTCTAGTAACTAGTAACTTTTGTTGTTGCCAACTTAACTACAAATTCCTTTTTGGCGGCAACTTTAAAAGTGTGTCAAATGTAAATCATTACTTTATAATAATTAATTCACAACACTCCCTCTTAATTTCATAAAGTAATAATCTATTACAAACATTACAGATATTATTATTTATTATTTTCAATAACACCAAGTAAATTTCTTAAACTAGAAAACTTAACATTAGGAAGTGGCTTCGTTAAAATGTCTGCGAGTTGAAGCTCACTTGGAACGTAAGAGATTTGAATTGCATTTTTCATTTTGAGTTCTCGTATAAAATGAAATTTCACATCAATGTGCTTGGTACGTTTATGCTGCACTGGATTGTCTATTAAGTTTATAGCACTCATATTGTCTACACAGAGTTCTACACTTTCTGTATTAAATCCAATCTCATTTAATAATTGCTGTAACCATACAGCTTCTTGTGCTGCTCCGGCTGCGGCAATGTACTCCGCTTCCGCTGTTGAGAGTGCGACCGTTGGTTGACGCCGACTTGACCAAGTTACAGGTGCACCAGCTAATAGAAACACGTAACCGGAAGTTGAGCGTCGTGTGCTCAGATCACCAGCGAAATCAGCATCTGAATATCCTATAAGTACATCAGAGTTATTTTTATACAAAATACCATAATTTACAGTAGTTGCTAAGTATTTGAAGATCTGTAAAACTGCTTTCCAGTGTTTTTCTTCAAAATTTTCTGCAAAACGACTCATCACGTTGACTGCATAAGCAATTTCAGGTCTGCTCACTATCGCAGCAAACATAAGTGAACCAATTGCTTGTCTATACGGGAAACTTTTCTTCATCTGAGTTTTGTTCTGCTCTTCAAGTTCTTTATCTTTTTGCCATTCTTCATTGAAGTTTTTCCATAACCCCGGATCCATTGGAATTTTAGTCTTATGAAACTTTTCACAGCTGAGAGAATCATATCCTAGAAACCTTTTCACGATCTTCTGGATGTATTTCGATTGATATATGAAAATTGAATCATCTTCTTTCTTGATCTCAAGTCCACAAAAGTTATTAATTTCTATGATTTTTATTTCAAAACGTTCTTGTAAATTCTTTAAAATTGTTTTTAAACTATTTTCACTTTCACTTAAAATTAGTCCATCGTCCACATACAACACAATTAACACTAACCTTTCATTTACCATACCGATATAAACACAATTGTCAGATTTGCTTCTCACAAACTTCATTTCTTCCATTGCTTCGTTGAATGTCTCGTTCCAACGACGACTTGCTTGCTTTAATCCATACAAAGCTTTGCGTAATTTGCAAACTTTTCCTTCTGGAACAATTACACCAGGTGGTGGTTCTAAATATATTTCTTCGTCTAGCACTCCGTTTAAGAAGGCTGTCTTCACGTCAAATTGTTTTATTTGTAACTTTTGTTTTGCAGCTAACGCTAGCAATGTTCGCACTGAGTCAAATCTCACAGTTGGTGAAAATGTTTCTTGTATGTCTTGCGAATAACCTTTTGCGACAATTCTGGCTTTAAATCTTATTTGATTATTTTCATCTTTTACTTTAAAAACCCAACGACTTCCAACAACACTTTTGTTTTCAGGAAGTTTACAAATTTCCCATGTGTCATTCTTCCTTAGTGACTCAAGTTCTTCTTTCATTGCTAACTTCCAAAATTCACATTCTCCGGAATTTATAGCTTCACCATAAGTTTTTGGTTCATTGACTTCAACATAATTAAGCTCGTAACGATGAGGTCGTCGTATGGTGTCTCTTGCACGTAACGAATAAGTATTCGGTGCTGCGTGTGCTGTGTCGCCATTTTCTAGATGATTTTGATCATTATTGATATCTTCATTTTCTTCTTCAACGTTTATTTCAACAAAATCTGTTACTTTAGTTTCTTGTGACTTCTGGATTTCTTTTGTCACTTCGCTTTCATCAAAAATCACATCACGAGATATGTGTACTTTCATGTCTTTTTGATCAAAAACTCGGCAATTGTTTGTTTTTTCATCATAGCCCACTAAAATCATTTTCTTACTTTTGTGATCAAGTTTGGTTCTTAAGGCTTTCGGTATGTGTACATATGCAATTGAACCAAATGTTTTGATGTGACCAAGTTCTGGTTTTTGACCTGTCCACTCTTCATATGGTGTGGTACTTACTTGCGTATTCGGTGTTCGATTCAGTATGTAAACCGCATTATTGACAGCTTCAGCCCACAAATATTTCGGCAAATTCTTCGCGAATAACATAGCTCTTGCTGACTCCATGATTGTTCGAAATTCTCTTTCGCTTCGCCCATTCTGTTCTGGCGTGTAGGGTGCTGTGAGCTCTCTTTCTGCTCCAATTTCGTTCAAAAACATTGCTGTTTCCTTTGAACCGATTTCTGTGCCACAGTCACTGTGTAAAATTTTTAAGTTGTGGCCAAATTTATTTTTCACTCTTTCATTGAAAATTTTTAAACATTCAAGATAATCAGACTTCTTTTTTACAAAAAATACTGTGCGGTATGCAGTTGCGCCATCTTTGAATAAAATTCCATACCTTGAATTTCCAATTGAATTTTCAGACATTGGACCACATATATCTGTATATATTAAGTCACCTGGATATACCGGTTGCCTTTCTGACCTTTTAAACGGTTTTCGATGCTGTTTAGCGAACGTGCAACTTTCGCAGAAAAAGTTCTTCTCATCTTCAAAGTCAACACCTGTTACTAAACCCTCTTTGACCATTCTCTTCAAGTATTCAACATTAATATGGCCTAATCTTTCATGCCATGTTTTTAAAGATTTTTTTGCTACAGTGCTGCATGCTGGAACACTGATTAACGTTTGGAAAAGCATTGTGTACAAGTTGTTTTTTTCTTTGACTCCATTGGCTACAATTCGACCATTTTTCTTGATTACAACAGTTTGTCCAATTTTGATGATCGTCATTCCTTTCTCTGCAACTTCACCTTCCGAAAATAAGTTGCGTGTTAGGTTAGGAACATGCAGGACATTGTTTAAAGTAGCAGCTTCCCACTGGCCATTTACTAATTTTTTAATTTTTACAGTTCCTGTTCCTTTCACTGGTAGTTCTTGACTGTTTCCCACAGTAACTACAGTTCCATCATTGAGTGTATTATATTCACAAAAATAATCTTCTCTAAAAGTCATGTGTTTTCCTGCACCACTGTCCATGATCCATGTATCTTCATTACTGTAAACAACATTTTTAGTTTCGGTTATAAAAGCGTCTTCATTAAAGTTTGTTTGGGTATTGCGATTATTTCCTCTTCCGCGGTAGCGACCACGACCGCCTCTGCCACGACTACGAAAACCGCTAAAACCACGTGGAGGTCGAGATGCTTGTTCCTGGTGTGATTCTTGTCTAGAAGCACGACAGAATCTTGCGTAATGTCCCACCTTTTGACATCTGTAACATGTTACATTCTTGGCTATTGCAACAAAAGCTGATTCGGTTGGCTGCTCGTTTGGAATCTTCTGTTTTAACACATTTTCTTCATCTAATAACCGAGCTGTTAGATTTTCTAGCGTTTGCTTGTTTGTCTCAACGGAAAACCAAGCTTGACGAAGATTAGCGTAACTATCTGGAAGAGAACCTAAAACTTTAGTAATTATTGCGGCGTCGGTTACTTCATCACCAGCATTTTTAATTCTTTGTGCAATATTTTGTATTTTAGAGATATGTTCGGCCATCGTATCTCCTTTTGTCATTGTATACTTATAAAATTCTTCATAAATTAGCATTTTATTTATTTCACTTTTACGCCCGTAAATGCTTTCCAATTTGTCAAGAATGTCTTTCGCAGTAGCACATCCCTCGATCAATGGTATTATTTTCAAATCAACCGTGACGGATATAATGTATTTAGCCATGCCATCTTGCTTGATCCAGTTCTCAGCATTCTCTGCTGGTTTTAGTTCAATACCTTTTGCAACGTTGTGTACTCCTTTTGCTTGTAGTGCACAGTCTACTACAAATTTCCATTGCGGATAATTATCACCTGTTAATTTTGCAATGCTTGAAATATTTAATGCGTCTGCCATCTTGCTGTTTTTATTTCACACACAAGAAAAACTTCGGATTTACAATTTAGCCTCTCTTATTCATTCACTGAATCTTAACACCGCTTCCTGGGCTCATAACCTATTGGTTTTATATTAATAAGATTGAAGTCTGTTTACTTAATAATATTTATATTCATATTCAAAACATAATACGCATGTGACATTACAAAACTGTTTGTAAACTTACAAAACACTTCTAGTAACTAGTAACTTTTGTTGTTGCCAACTTAACTACAAATTCCTTTTTGGCGGCAACTTTAAAAGTGTGTCAAATGTAAATCATTACTTTATAATAATTAATTCACAACAATATTATATTAAAATATTTGTGTAAAAACTATATAAACTTATATAAAACTACACAGTTTATATATTAATAACATAAAAATGTTAATATTTGGAAAACTTTGTCGTTTATGCACGACTGATAAAGATCTCGCATCAACGTTGAATAATTTCGATTCAGATAACATAATTTTATTGGACAAATTAAATCTAATTGCACCAGAACTTGTAAGTACAATAATTACAAATTTAATTCTCTTATTTTATATTTAAATGTTTTTTCAGCTAAACGTAAATAGCAGTTTACCAAATGGCATATGTAAAACATGTATTGTTCAATTGAATCAAGCCTACATATTTATAAAGAAATGCTTTCATTCACAAGAAATTCTAAATCAATATTTAGAACAATTACAAAATGGACAAAATATAAAACAATGCACAAATTTGAAAATTGTAGTGAACAATATAATCAATTATAATAATATATCGGAAAATGCTGTGAAAATATCCAATCTTTTACATACAGAATATGTTTATAAATCGGATTCTGTAGAACAAGAAAACATTATTAGAATTGGCTGGGCGAAGCTGAGAAATACTGATATGTTAAAATAAAGGGTGCGACGCGGCGCTGCGCGGCGGTGATAAGTTCCAATATTGAAATGTCAAAATATGATAAACAGAAATAAATAATTTGTTCGATTTTATTTGGTGTTATTCAATCATTTTTAGTATAAAACAATAATATTCATATTTTAAGAGTAGTAAATGTTATATATGCTGTTCATGTAACTTTAACAAAATTTATAAATATCAGATTGGCATTTCTAAACGTGCTCAAGTTTGATACATTTTCAACCCACCATCTCTCTCTATATTATATCAATTCCTATATTCATATCTAGTTCGTTAGTCGTAGCTTAATCCGATTGAATCTTCGGTGTAAGTTTGGGCGTGTGACGTGTCATAATATGGAACAACTATAAATTTTTACAACTTTAACAATTTTTGTGTGTATTTGCTCATTCTATTCAAAAATTAAAAAACAGAAATTTATTGAATGAGCCAATTAAGAATATAAGTATCTATCTTTTTCTTACTTTACAAATAAATATAGATATAAATACCTCTTCTTAGAAATGAACGCTTAAATTAACCCCTTAAGCGGTTATGTCGTATATATATATATATATATATATATATATATATATATATATATATATATATATACATACGTCATAGCCTATTGTAATGCGTAGCGCTTATGTCGAATATATTCACATTCATCTTTCATCATTCTTCTTCAGAAAAATGTCAAAATGACATAAAAATATTGAAAATATCTTTTATAAAATCTATTTGTCTATCAGTTAGGGGGTACCTCAATATAATATTTGCGAATTTTTCTAAACAAAATATTTAATAACATTTTAACTTCAAGCGTTAGCGACAAAAACACATGGCCACTTAAGGGGTTAAGACTGAAATTATCTCAATCCATTTTAAATCTTATGTTGTTAAACAGTATGAATTCGTTTAAACTGTTAAAATTTCAAGCGGTTTAAGTTTATGAGATAAACGTAGTTTATGTGTATATAAATCTATTGAGATAACCTCGACATCATATTTGACATTCTCATAAATATTGAAATATTTAGGATTTTGAACGCGATGTAAAGAAATCACCATCGAATTCACCACCCCATCCGTCAACAACGGGAAGTTGGAATACAGTCGATCCCTCTGATATTGCCCAATCTTTATCAGCACCACAAGAGACGCCTATCCTTGATGAGGAGCCCGACGTCGGTAGTGGAGTTGGTGCAGCACTTAAGGGGGTAGTACACTTTGAACGTCCAAAAAGTAAGGCATTTTCGTTAATTTTTTTAAGCAATAAAACACTAAGGGAGGGCAAATATGTTATAACCCATTTATTACTCATCCTTCGAACTACAATTTGTATTTTTTTTGAACTCGATCGGCGCCCCCCCGTGGCCGGTGCACCAGGTCGCGCAGACGTCCTCGCGCGGAAGTCGGAAAACGGTGTGGGAAAATACTCCTTCCCATGTGATCCTGGTACATAAATCGAACTAAATCCTAATTAGTAATGAAATTTGGGTTAGAAATACGTATTCCGATTTTTTTTAAATTGATTTTTTCAAAAGTTGTGGCCTTAGGAAAAAAAAATCCATTTTTTCACCCTAAAAATGCTTACAAAATCGTGGATTAAAAATCCATTTTTGACAAAATCAAAAATGTGGATACGTATTTCTAAGCAGAATTTAATTCTGAACAAGAAAACCTAGGCGATATCCAAATTTGATGATAACTGGTTAGAGTTATTTCCCACACCAGTTTGAAAAACCTCGTTTCGAGATAAACGGCGTTCATTTTTCTCGTGGAAAAGTATTTACCTTCAATCGGCTATGCCGGCTCCATACATTTTTTAGGAAATCGTTTCGTAAAGCGGTAAGGAATATTCTGGCGGACTTGGAGTCTTTTCTAAATTAAAGTATACATCCCAAGGAACATTTTAAGCCAAAAAAAAAAAAATGCATTTTTTTGAAAAGTCAAAGTGTACTCCCCCCTTAAGTTAGCTATGAGCAAAGGTTATTTAGACAAAGCCGAAAATAACCGACCTTCTACCAGTAAATTTGCTCATCTTCAAGCACGACATTACAGTATTGAAGATAAAACTTATGGGTTCGTTAGTTAGTTATATGCGTTATTAATAATGTCTTTTCGAGATCTTTATTCGATAATTTCATTTCGAAAATATATTGCAGGGATGATGATAAATTTGGAGGTCGCAGAGAACGCTATTCAGGACCAACGTAAGATTTTAAAGAAAAAGATAGCTTTAGACCAAATGTTAAATTAGAATAATTGACGATGAAGGCCGCGTTTTAAATCCGAAAGAAGCTTTTCGCTATTTATCGCATAAATTTCACGGTAAAGGTCCAGGAAAAAATAAGATTGAGAAGCGAATTAAGAAAATGGAACAAGAAGGGGTATGTTATTGTTCTATATTATTTTCCAAATATTTTTTAATTACTTGCACAGTTTCAAATTTATTTCAAATGTTATTAATATTCTAAATCAGATTATAGATCTAAATTAACAAATTAATTCTTATATCGATTTTTTTACTTTAGTTGATGAAAAAAATGAGCTCGACTGATACACCTTTAGGAACTTTAAATATGTTACAACATAAACAAAAAGAAATGCAGTCACCTTATATCGTATTATCGGGAAGTAAACATACTCATTCGTAAGTATTTTGATTTTGCAATTTTATAACTTGCATAAAATTAAACTGTTTTTTTTTCAGAACCCAAATATTGAAATCAAGACGTTAATTATTATTGAAATTATGAATGTACGAGTATAAAAATAACTTTGGTACTACAAGCTCAGTTTTAACTAATACCGGTTTTAAAACAATGGGCGCATTCAGCACCCCGTAGAAAATAGCGAATGACACGGTTGGACATGGTTGGATGTATGTCAGATGTTTATGTTAGCAAAGCGTAGCGAAAAAAAACCGCTAGCTACCGACAGTAATCGCTACGTTTAGCAATCGCATTCAATGCAACTGTCATAAGATCAGGGTTAAACAAATGAACTAATACACTTAAAACCGAACTTGTAATATCTGTCAAAATGTTTTTCATAAGGACAGGAGCGCGCACTGGGCGACCAAGTCGCGAGTAGTATTGTAGGGGATTATTCCAGACTGATTAAGTTAACAAGGTCAATCCGCTAATTAGTTTTTGGCGCCGTTAATGAGTAATTAATGATGTTTTCTCCTTAGGAATTTATGAAATTTTGAATATTTGTCATTTCTAACTATGGAACTGATAAATTTTAGAAAGTTTGTTATGTTTTATTGAATTTTAGAATATTTGTCATTGTTATTCTTAAATATTTCTATTTAATTACATGTTATGGAATAAAATTTCTCTTTTGGCAGAGAAATATTTTTAACTAATACATTTTTAATTATGTTGGAATATTTGTGTTATTAAATTTTTGTTATTTGTCATTGCTATTTTAAAATATAGTTAAGTTTTTCTTTTTGCAGAGAAAATATTTTTAACTAATAGATTTTTAATTATGTTGGAATATTTTAAGAATATTGTAAGAATATTAAGAGAAATTTTTTTTCCTAAGATATATATATTAAATAACCTTGTAATTTATTTCAATTTTAGTACTTTCTTATTTTAAAAATAACAAATTGTAAAAATACATTATTTACTTAATAGAATAGAAAAAATATTTTTAAAGATTAAAATCTTCTCTATTTAAATTTATGTTTTCAAAATACTTTAACAGAATGTACATTGAAAAAAAAATTTATAACTTACAATTATTGAATACAAGTACTTTTTTTAAGAATTTACAAAATTTTGAATATTTGTCATTTCTAATTATAAAACTGATAAATTTTAGAAAGTTTCACATGTGTTATTAAATTTTTGAATATTTGTCATTGTTATTCTTAAATATTTCTAAAATTTTATAACTTTCTTATTCTTAAATAAATTTACAAAATGAAACATGTAATTTTATTTTATTTTAATTGTAAATAAATTTTGTTATTGTATACTAGTGTTTTAATTTATTTATTTAACTAATAGCATTTAAATATATATATATATATATATATATATATATATATATATATATATATATATATATATATATTTATAGATACTCGTATATTTCAAATATCTTATAATTTGTAAATGAATACACCATTTAATAGAATAGAAAAAATATTTTTAAAGTTATTACTTTCTAATTTGAAAAAATGTCATACCGTTTTGTTAATTATACTTGATGTGGCATACAACTTTTCCAGTAAAAATAGAAAGTCGTAATACCTTATGATATGACGTAAAACTGTATTTGTAGAATATAAAAAAAAAATTTATGCAAGATTTATCTCTTGACTTCATTAGAAAAAAAAATATATAAATAATTTAACTGTAACTATATTTGATATTTTGAATATTAATAATGTATATATAGAAATGTTTTTAAAAATGTACAATTTATATATATTTAAACTAACAAAAGATTTACAGATTGTTGTAGATTTTATGTATAGTAATAAAAAAAAAATATAATTTGAATATTTGTATTAAATTATCAATCCTTATATTTATCCCTAAATAATAACTGAAAAAAGAAATCAACTAAAATCAAAATTAAATACTCCTATTTTTTATTTATTTCTATTCAAAAAAGTTCTTTAAATTATGAATAGAAGAAATATACAGTGATATATTAAAAAAGCAATTAGTAAAAGAATTTTAAGAATATATATAAAGAGGCAGCTATTTTACCTATAGTGAAAACATTCTATTGGTTCGTAAAATTTTACATTATGAAATAAAAAATTTTATTTTTCTGTTACATTGGTTTACGGAAGGGATGAATGAAAAAAGTAATTAGTTATGTATATAAATATACGTCAATGAATTTTTAAGTGACAGTATATTTCTGTATACATTCTTTTATGTTTGTTGTTGTATTGCTTTGATAATGAATTCGAATAACGATAATTTTAATAATTTTTTTACTGTTTGTGAAAAAATTATTGAAGATGCTTTAAATGAAGAAAAGGAAAAGCCTCAAGAACATTTTGATAATTTTTTTGAAATCTGTCAAAATATAATTGATGATTCTGTTCAACATGGAAGTGGCAGTTCAAACGTTGCTGAAAACCAGCACTTTGAAATAATTGAAGAATTTGAAAATCAGGTGAAACGATTTGGTGTAACTGGACAACGCATCAAGTTCCGTATATTAAATCCGCCCGCTGAATCCGATCCTGTACAGTGGTTTCATAGCAGTATGGAAAAAGTGGTGCAATATGTAGTTCGATCAGCCGATCCTAACGACTATGTAGGATTTACGTTTCATAGTTTAAATTTAAAAGCAGGGCCGGCTTGGCTTAGTTTTCGTCGTGCTGATCAACTACATATTGATGTTGTGTGGGATGTTATTGCAAATATTCTGCAAAGTAATGCCGAGTTATTTTCGGACGAACAGTTCGTTATGGAGCTGTGTAAAGTTTCCATGCCCACCGGAACGGGAAAAAGAATTAAAGATAACCAAGGAATTTCTTACGCCGAATTTTGCCGTAGAAAATACGGTATTATCGAAATAAAAAATGAGGACAATTTGTGTCTACCTCGTGCACTTGTTGTTGCTGAATCATTAGCTAAAAAAGAACATAGTTTAAAAGACCTAGTGTGTGAAAAGAACAATATGCAATGGTTAAGGGCATGTGAGTTAGTTAAAAATTCCGGGGTAAATATAAACGCAAATGGTGCGGGTATTCCTGAATTAACAGATTTCCAATCTTATTATACTGATTATAACATATGTGTATATCAGTATAATAGTAAAGGAGAAGTGATTTTTGAAGGTAAAAAAGATAGTAATCTTCCTAGATTAAATCTTTTACATTATGAAAATCATTATAATGTTATAAAAAGTTTAACTGCAACATTTGCGTGTAACTATTTCTGTGAAAATTGTCACAAAGGATATACTAGTAAATTACATCATATGTGCGATAATTTATGTTATTATTGTAAAAGTACACCTCCATGTCCTCAGTCACGGCTATTAAAAAAGTGTGATACTTGTAATAGATATTTCCGTGGACAAAAGTGTTTTGACAATCATATTAATGCAAAAATTTGTGAAAACTTAAAAAAATGTACTAAGTGCTTAAAAAATTATTCCTCTCCTAAAAACAGAAAGCATGTGTGTGGTGAAATGTTTTGTCGTTTGTGTAATGCTTATAAACTTAAAGGACATGCATGTTATATTCAAAAAAATAATGGTGAAGTTAAAAATAGTAATTTATTTATTTATTACGATTTAGAGACACGACAAGAGAAAAAAATAGATAACGATAAATTAGAACATGAAGTAAATTTATGTGTTGTGGAACAATCGTGTTCAAAGTGCGCGGACTATGATGACGTTTCGGTAATGTGTAGTTTTTGTGGCATAAGACAACACATTTTTAAGGACAAGCCAATAGAAAATTTTATATCATATCTATTGTTACCTCGTAATTCATTTTCTACCATAACATGTATTGCACATAACGCTAAATCATTTGATTGTCAATTTATATTAAAATATTTAGTAGAGTCAATGAAACTTAAACCCGAATTAATATTAAATGGATCAAAAATATTATTAATGAAAATTAATGAAAGGATTAGATTTATTGACTCTATTAATTATTTACCAATGCCTTTATCAGCTTTACCTAAAGCGTTTGGTTTACAGGATACATTAAAAAAGGGCTTTTTTCCTCATTTGTTTAATATAAAAGAAAATGAAAATTATATCGGAACTCTACCAGATATAAAATATTATGGTGCAGATTCTATGAATTCAAAAACTCGAAAAGAATTTTTAAAATGGCATACGACACAATTTAATAATAACGTTATTTTTGATATGAAAAAAGAAATTGTTGAATATTGTATATCCGATGTCCAAATATTGCGTCGTGCTTGCGATAAATTTAAAAATAATTTTATTAACGATTGTAAAGTTTGTCCGTTTTCAGAAGCTGTAACTATAGCATCAGCATGTAACAAAGTATTTCGCCGTTTATTTCTTAAGCCAAATACAATTGCTATCATACCACCAACAGGTTATCGACAAAAAGATAATCAATCAAAAATTGCATTGCAATGGTTAGTTTACGAGGAAAATAAACGCGAAATTGTAATGGAACATGCTGGTCGCCGTGGTGAACGAGTTCTAGAAAACAAATTTAAAGTTGACGGATATTACGCTCCACAAAAGCTAGTATTTGAGTTTTTCGGTTGCTTTTACCACGGCTGTAAATTATGTTTCAAAATGAATCGTGAAAAACAAATTTATACTCAGTCTACACAAACTTTGCAATCACGCTACGAATATACGATGAATAAAATATCAAAATTACGCGATTTAGGCTACAATGTAAATTATATTTGGGAATGCCAATTTAGAAAAATTTTAAAACAAAATCAAAATTTAAAACAAGAAATTGATATTTCGGAATTTTTAGAAAACATACCACTGAATGCGCGCGATGCTTTTTATGGCGGTCGTACAGGTAATACGCAATTATATTACAGTGTCAAAAATAACGAAAAAATTAAATATGTCGATGTATGCTCATTATATCCATTTATTTGTAAATATGGAAAATTTCCTATAGGGCATCCTACAGTGTACTTAGGCACAGAATGTAATAAAATCTGTCCTAACAATAGATTAGATCTGGTAGAGGGATTAGTAAAATGTACGGTATTAGCACCCGAAGAAATGTTCCATCCTGTATTACCTAGAAAGGCACATGGCAAGCTAATGTTTGTGTTATGTCGTACATGCTGTGACTCATTAAATCAGTCTATCTGTAATCATACAGATACAGAGAGACAATTTACTGGGACATGGGTCGCTGACGAATTACGACGTGCAATAGATTTAGGGT
The DNA here is from genome assembly GCA_963966155.1 of Clivina fossor. Lineage (NCBI taxonomy): Eukaryota > Metazoa > Arthropoda > Insecta > Coleoptera > Carabidae > Clivina > Clivina fossor. The sequence goes on along the minus strand of CAWYQG010000082.1, from coordinate 165,146 downwards.
ATAAAATTATACAAGTGCACGAGATCTGGCAATACAATATAACAAAATATAATAAAGACACTAGATCAGGTGGATTATTCGCCGAATATATTGACACATTTTTACGAATGAAACAAGAAGCAAGCGGATACCCCACAGAATGTACCGATGACGCCAGCAAAACAGCATATATTGCAGATTACCTCAAAAACGAAGGAATCCAATTAGATCCTAATCAGATCGAAATTAATCCTGGTAAAAGATCGGCAGCGAAACTTCAATTAAATAGTTTTTGGGGTAAATTACACTTAATTTTAATTAATAAAATAAATTTTTAATTTATTTAATTTTATTACAGGTAAATTTGCACAATCTGAGAATAATACTCAAACTACAATAGTTTCATCACCTGAAGAATTATATTATTTACTTTCTAATCCCTCAATAGAAGTAAATAGGATTATTCCTGCCGGTGATGAATTATTGTATGTTAACTGGCAGTATAAAATAGAAGCATCGAATCAACTCCGTACGGTCAATGTTGTAATTGCTGCATACGTAACTGCGCAAGCAAGATTACGCTTGCATGAGTTTTTACAACCTCTTGGCCGAAGAGTATTATATTATGATACAGATTCGATAATCTATGTTTATACTCCAGGAGAGTACGAGCCGCCCATCGGTAATTATCTCGGCGATCTAACGGACGAATTAGAATGCTACGGATCTGGAACATACATAGTATCATTTGTATCGGGAGGGCCTAAATGTTACGCTTATATATTTTTTACGCCTGGTACAAATGAAAGAGGAGAAGTCTGTAAGGTAAAGGGTTTTCGATTAAACTTCGCAAATTCTCAGAAAATTAACTTTGAATCCTTAAAAGACTTTGTTAAAAATAGAGGTAAATTTATAAAAATTGTTAGTAATAATATTAGAACTACGTTAGATCATACTGTTATTACAAAAACAGAAACAAAATCATTCAAAGTTAATTTTATGAAACGTCGTTTAATCGGCAACAATTTATCAGTACCCTATGGCTGCAAAAAAACTAAAAATTAATTAATTGTTTATATTTTATTATATTGTTATTTATTTATGTATTTATTGTTATTTGTTTATGTATTTATTGTTATTTATTTATATATTTATTGTTATAAAAATTAATTATTTATAATGTAAATATGCAATTGAAAAAAGAAAGAGATGAAGAGAGAGAGAGAAAGAGAAGGAGGGAGAAATTTGAATATATATATATATATATATATATTATAATAAATTTTTCAATATTATCATTTGTTTTTAAATTTCTACCTAAACAAGTTAAAATGACTCAACAGTTTGTTCACCCTTTCACGGCAATAATTGCAGGCCCAAGCGGAAGTGGTAAATCCTATTTTGTAACAAATTTTTTAAAAAATATAAAAAAAATATGTGATACTAATTTTACACATATTTCATGGTATTATGGTGTGCGACAAAATTTATTTAAAACAGTAACTGGAGTAAATTTTATAGAAGGTTTACCAGATGTCAGTAATTTTGACGGCCTCAAGCCGCATTTAATTATAGTTGATGATTTAATGCGTGAATCAGATGAGCGAGTTATAGATTTATTTACAAAATTTTCACATCATAAAAATTTATCTGTTTTTTTTTTAACACAAAATTTATTTCACCAAGGTCGCGGAATGAGAGATATATCATTAAATGCAAGTTATATTATTTATTTTAAAAATCCTCGCGATAAAGCACAAATATTACATTTAGCACGACAAGTTTTTCCTGAAAATATTAAATTTATATTGGAAGCTTATAAAGATGCAACTATGGAACCGCACGGTTATTTAATTTTTGATTTAAAACAGACAACTCCTGAATGGATGCGATTTAGAACGTCACGTGATAATCAAACATATATATATATATATTCCAAAAAATTCTTATAAATATGGTGACAAAAAATTGCCTGAAGTCATTCTATAATCATGTCTAAAACTGTAATCAATAACGCCGAATTATTAAGAGCTTTACAAAAATTAAAACCTGCTCAGCGCAAAGCCATATTAAAATCAGCAGATTGTACTATTGTAAATTGTATTTGTGAATGTGTTTATAATATATTGAATGGTAAAATTAATTTAAATAAAAATCAACACGTTCGACTTGTACGTTATAAGAAAGTATTACGAAAACTTGTTAAAAAAGGTGAAAATTGGAAACAAAAGAAAAAAGTTTTAGTTCAAACAGGTGGCGCTTTTCTTCCGTTACTATTGGCTCCCTTAATTTCTGGAGTTTTTAGTAGTTTGTTTAAAAATTAAAATAGAAAATGGAACATGCCCGTAAAATGGTGTTAATTTCACCTGAATCATTGCAACGACTTCATTTAAATTTAGAGAAAAATAATAATAATAATAATAATACAATATCACAATTAGATAACGATATGAGAAACGTTTTAGAAAGTGATTTGCCTGATTCCGAAAAATGGGCATTATACCAAAATACATTACACAGATATTTACATTTTCAAAATCAATTACGAGAACCTGTTAAAATACCTATAGCCGAACTTTCTAACTCAGACAGTAATGACACATCAGATAGTAATAATCTCATAAATATTAATGAAATTGAAAATATTATACAACCTTTGCCAAAAACATTTCGTGAGAAAGCTAAATTATTATTATTAAAATTAAAAACAGATAAAATAATTACTTGGAATAATAAAGGTATAGTTAGCATATATAGTAAAGAAATTGCAAATTCGAATATAACAGATCTGATAAGCGATATAATAAGACCGAGAAAACATTCAAGTCCAAAAGGGTGGCGGGAATTTGCACTAGCATTAAAAGAAATTAATATTCCTATAGAATTTATTGGTAATCCTATCAGACAAGAATTTATAAAATCGGTTGATAATAAACATATTATAGAAATTAAAAAAACACGTAAAAAATTAAAATTTTCTGATTCAGACTCATACGAGGCTGACACTGAAAAGAAATCATTAATTAAGAAAGCTAATATTGATTGGGAAGATTTTAAACTTTGAAAAATGAATAAAACATTATCAAATATTTATTTTGATCCTTCTAATAGCGCAAGTTTTTCTGGAGCTAATAATTTAATTAAAGCTGTAAAAAACAAATATAGATCAAAAAATGTTCGTAAATGGTTAAGCGCGCAAAATGCGTATACTTTACATAAATCTATTCAAAAACGATTTCCAAGAAATTCATATAATATAAATAATATTAATGATTTATTTCAAGCCGACTTAAATGACATGCGAAGTTTAAGTAAATATAATGATAATTATAAATACATATTAGTTGTCATTGATTGCTTTAGTAGATATGCATGGGCGATTGCGTTATTAGATAAAAAACCGACAACTATCATTGAAGCATTTCGTATTATATTTACAGAGAGAAAACCTATTTATCTCTGTACTGATAAAGGAAGCGAGTTTATTGCTAAAACAGTAAGAGAATTTTTAACAAAAAACGATGTTAAATATTATGTTACTAACAATCCCGATGTTAAAGCATGCTTTGCTGAACGTTTAAATAGAACATTAAAAGCTAGAATGTATAGGTATTTTACTTACAATAATACAAACCGTTATATTGACGTATTACCAAAACTCGTTAACGCGTATAATAATACTATTCATAGATCTATAAAAATAGCGCCAGCAAATGTAAATGAAAAAAATATATTACAAGTTTGGAGAAATCAGAAGAAAAAACAAATTTCAAGTATCAATAAAAAATTTAATATAGGTGATTTAGTACGTATTTCTAAAACTAAACAATTTTTTGAAAAAGGGTACGAATCTAATTGGACTGAAGAAATATTCAAAATTTCTAAAGTAATTAAAAGAAATCCGATGGTATATAAATTACAAGATTTAAACGGTGAAGATATAGAAGGAACATTTTATACGCATGAATTACAATATGTAACAATAACTCCGGAATCTACATATAAAATAGATAAAATAATCGACTCTCGCGGTAAACGTAACAGAAAAGAATTGTTAGTGAAATGGAAAGGTTATTCTGATAAATTTAATTCGTGGGTACGTGAAAGTGAAGTGAGATATTTAAAACATAATGAATAATAGTGAATCGTTTTATATTACATTATTGAGCAATAGCTCAATGAATTATTTTCCTGATAACAAAACAACACATTTTACGACACAACTTCCACGAACTGTTAATCTGTCCGGATTTTGGGAGGTCGGAATTTCTGAAATACAATTCCCATGTTCTATGCTAACTGTTAGCACTGGAGAATGTTTTTTACAATTTACTGTAAATAAATCAGCTAACAATAAGAAAAATAATCAATTTGAAAAAATATTAGAAAATGAGTTTACTGATGTTAAAGATGATACAAACTTTATTGTCAGTAAAGAACAATTAATGCCTGGAAATTATGATAATATATACGAGTTAATAAAAGTAATAAATGATGGTGAAATTATGAAACAGCACGCTAGCCTAGAGTATGTAAGAGAAAGAAAAATGATTAAGTGTAATGCTATAAGTGCAACAATTATCTCAATAACATTATCTACAAAATTAGCTCTTCAATTAGGTTATGAACCAGATATTAATATAATTACAAAATCTGAATCTGTCAGGCCCCCTAATGTTTATCTGGGTTTACCGTCGGAAATATATGTTTATTGTGATTTAATCGAGCCGCAGTTTGTTGGTGATATTGTTGCACAATTGTTAAGAATAATAAATATTGATAATAGTACTTATACATATGGTTCACAGAAAATGTTAACGTTTTCAAAAATACACTATGTTCCGATTCTTCGCCGAGAATTTGACAATATAGAAATTGATTTAAGGAGTACATTGGGTTCTTATATACCATTTATGTTTGGAACTTTGTGTGTTAAACTACATTTCAGAGAGCGTCAAAAATGAAATCTTGCCCTTATGTACATTATTATACTGTACAAGCTGGTAGTGGAATTGGTGGGCAAATTTATAAGGGGTCACCATTTCAGAGGGGTCACGGTATAGGTAGTTTTTTTAGCGGGTTATTTAGAACCATTATGCCATTAATAAAAAAAGGTGTCGGCGCTGTAGGAAAAGAAGCTATTAGAACAGGAATAAACTTTTTAGGAGATCTTAATGAAAATAAATCAGCAAAAGAGTCAATTAAACAACGTCTATCTGAAGCAGGTTTAAATTTAAAACGAAAAGCTGAAGAAAAAATTGATAAAGTAATGGCTGGTGGCGGTTATAAAAAGAAGCGTAAAATAATTAAAACTCATTCACGTACAAGTACCGCTAGTAAGCAGAACTCTCGTAAAAGAAAAATTAATAAGAAAGATATATTTAATTAAATATGGCGTTTTTACATGCGCAATCGTGTGAATGTGTTAAAACTGAGCTAGATTTATTTACAATTCCACCAACACAAACAAGTATTGAACACGGGCAATGGATTCATTATAAACCTTTAGCGTCAATAACTGAAGATAGTCCGCTAGAATTTTGTATACCAAGTCACGGTGATGAATACATAGATTTATCTCAAACAATGTTATATTTAAATGCAAAAATTGTGAAAAATGATAACACGGTTCTTGGAGCAGATAGTGATGCAGCACCCGTCAATAATTGGTTACATTCTCTTTTTAGTCAAGTTGATGTTTATTTAAATCAAAAACTTGTCTCTCCTCCGAACAATACTTACGCATATCGTGCATATATAGAAACATTATTAAATTATGGAACCGATGCTAAAGATAGTCATCTTACTGGATCGTTATGGTATTCAGATATCGCGGGTAAAATGGATAGTGCACAAGAAACTGATAATAGTGGTTATGCTATTCGTAAAAAATTTGCTGCCGCTAGTAAAAATTTTGATATGATTGGACATTTGCATGTAGATTTATTCAATCAAGAAAAATTTTTAATTAACGGAGTGGAAATGAAAATTCGCCTTGTGCGATCAAAAGATAGTTTTAGTATTATGACAGCTGCTACTGATTTAAAAGTACAGATTACAGAAGCAACTCTTTTAATACGACGAGTAAAATTAAATCCAAGTATATTGTTAGCACACAGTAAAGCGTTAGAATTAACACCTGCTAAGTATCCTATTACCAGGGCTGAATGCAAAGTGATTACCATACCCTCAGGGGTTCAGGGAAAATCTTTAGATAATATTTTTCTTGGTCAATTACCAAAACGTTGCATAATTGGTTTCGTATCAAATAAAACATTTAATGGCGATTTTAAAAAAAATCCTTTTAATTTTGCACATAATAATATTAATTATTTATCACTATACGTGAACGGACGTCAGATGCCTTCCAAAGCATTACAACCGCAATTTACTGGCAAAATAAATTATATTGAAATGTTTTCAACTTTATTTTCGGGAACAGGCATCAGTTTCTCAAATGATGGTAACCAGATTGATCGTATCGATTATCCGGATGGATTTTGCTTGTGCGCATTTGACTTAACACCTGATCTTTCTGCGAATTCGATGAACCACTGGAATCTTATTCAACACGGTTCTTTACGTGTAGAAATTGGTTTTGCAAGTGCACTTACAGAAACATTAAATTGTTTAATTTATGCTGAATTTGACAATATTATAGAAATAGATAAAAATAGAAATGTAATTGCCGATTATAGTGGCTAATTGTATATGTTGTTGTTTTTTTTTATAATAAATAAAGATTATTTTAAAAATATATTTAGTTTTATTAAAACACGTAAACAGAATGGATCTCATTGTCGATTTTCAAGGTTTTTATGATAACAGTCATATGTTTATAATAAAAGAACTTGCTGTACTTTCGCCTGATAATGAAATTTTTCATCAGTTTCTTTTTAAACCGCCATATGATAAGTCGTGCCTTTCAGATAAATATATCTCACAGTGTGATTGGTTAAAACAAAATCATCATGGCTTCGATTGGAACCACGGATTTGTGGATTACAAATGTTTAGTGCCGATTTTGACTAGAATTACGTCATCAAAAATAAAAAACATTTTAGTTAAAGGAAAAGAAAAAGAAAAAATTCTCAAACAAATTTTGAATGATAAAAAAATTAGTGATATTACAGATTTACTGTGTCCGAATTTAAAAACATTACGTAAGATTTATGATAGTAAAACAATATGTTGTATTCCTTATTCACATATTGGTATGATGTGCGCTACTGAAAATGTTTTAAATATAAGAAATTGGTATATTGATAACGTGAAAAATGGACGCCGAATTCATAAAGACAATAATGCAGAGACGGTTTCGGAACGTGTGTCAATATGGCGTCTATGCTGCAAATAGACTTCCTCTTCACGTGAACTATCCATGTGCTCTAATTGTAAACACTGATCCAGATTTCAGAATAGGAAAACATTGGGTTGCTATATTTATTGATCGTAATGGATGCGGTGAATTTTTTGATAGTTATGGATTTCCACCGACGGTTTTACAACATGCAACTTTTTTAAGAAGAAATACACGAATTTGGACATACAATATGAAAACTTTACAAAATGATTTGTCTTCAGTCTGTGGACATTACTCTTTATTGTATTTATTATATAGAATTAATGGATGTTCATTGAATGACTTTTTATCAGTTTTTAATAATAATGTAATACAAAATGATTTTCTTATAACACAAATGTTTAAAATGTATTTTTAATTTTGTTATTGTATATACGAATTTAATAATAAATAAAACTCATAATTCAAATATATATATATATATTGTTTTTATTCATATATTATTATATACATATTGTTAATAAAATATAAATTATATCAAAACAAATTCAATTAATGTGACTTCCTTGCCCCTTTGAATTTCCGTTCCTGTATACCTAAGGGCTAATTTGCCCAAGTATTTTGAGTATGTAGATATTTCATCGTTTGTTAATTCATCAAAACGGGTTGGTAGATAGGATTTAAAATCTTGGAATTCAGCTATTATTTTTCGGCCAAAAGTTGTTTTTACAGGTCTGATAGATTTAATTAAAAAATTTTCATTAAATGGCAATGTTGATAATCTTCTTAGGGGTTTCTTCATCTGGCCAAGTTCGTTCAATTTTTCTAAATCCATGTTTCTATATAAAAAGAAAATATACACATATTTAAAAACTGTATTATTCTTAAGCCTGTCTAACCGATACCTATTGGTAAACTGCCATCTCTAATTTAGAGTACTATCGCATACAGACTAATATTATAAGTGTATACATAAAGATTTATACCCGCTTTGCAGGCACAAACATGTGTAAGGTAGCGACGGCTGTACAAAATTAAACCACCATGTTATGCTATCAAGGACGTCTCCAAGTCTTTAAGCTTCTATAGTTAATTCAAGAAACAGAGGCTGGTATGCCAAGATGGTAAACATCAAGGGAGAGCCCAACTTATTACCTGCACAACCATAGTTACCGCAGTAGATTTAATCATGCCAACGCCGAATGCTTATACACAAGCTTTAAATAGTTAAATTTTTATAAAATAAAAATAAACAAAACATACACAGAATGTTTAATAAAAAATTATTTCATTTCATTCATGTACCCGGAAGGATGTGGCACAAACTGTTTTCAATAACCAAATTTTGCTACAACATTTTTCAATTTCACACTCAACATACACTAATCTGTTTCGTACCCGGTCTCTCCTATTTACACCGCATACCCAACGTAAAAAACTCATTTACAGAACAGTCATTTTTTCGTTTATGCTTTTGCAACCAAACCCAACATTCACTACCATACATCAACGTAGGTACCAAAACTGCATTGTATATACTCAAACTCTAGACAGTAAACTACACAAGCTTTAAATATTCTACATTGTATATCATATACAGTGAATGCAGTTATATTAAAATAATTTTTAATACAGACAAAACAGAACAATTTAATAAAAATAATAAAGTATCTTATACATTCTTTATAAATTAATTAATATTTTAAATTTTATTTTAATAATAATATAAAAATTATACTTATCTTTTTAAATAGAACTCGATCGTAAATTTTGTAGTATTTCGTTACAATCACTTTTCACAAATTTTATTTCTTCATTACACACACACAACTTTGAATTATTTAAACACAATCAATTCGTAAAAATCAATAATTTTGAATAAACTACTATATAAATAAAGTTTTCCTTTTCACTACAATAATTATTTTGATGTTACATATATTACTGTCAACAAAACACTAAAACAAAATCGTATAAATTAATGAAATGTTAATATTTTTATCTGCTTCCGTTGGAAATGCCCATATCTAAAACTTATCATAACACACATCCTGTAGTATTAGAAAAAACAAAGTTGTAGCTACGAAAGTTCCAAAACAAAAACCAGTGGTAACTTAAGTTTATGGCATTTTAATTATACTTCGGCTGTTGACCATGTGGTTTTTAGATAATTAATAAAAATAAATAATTACAATTTTGTTTTTACTGTGTTTCAAAGTCACTTTGAAAAGATACATTTTTTACTGATTTCAACTTCCTTTAATTTGAGAGGCGTATGTATGATGCATGTTTGCTTTGATAAAATTATTGAAAAACAGGAAATTTATATCGTTTAAAACTTTATCTTTATGTAGTAGGCATAGCGACAGTTGTGGCTTCCCCCACCACTACCCATTTTTAAAATTTTCCTCGCCCCTGATTGGTCGAATGGACGTACCACGTGACCCTATATGCCCCGCCCTTGTTTTGGCGGTAAATTTAAATTTTTGTACAACGCCGCACCCTAAAATTGATTGATATTGATTATCAGCAGTGCGTATGTGCCCCTCAATAGGGCTCTGCCCCCGGGCCCCATTGTTGCTTCGGAAAAGGCTCCGATGATTCTATTAACAGAATAAATTTGGTTTTGTAATGATTTTGAGATATTGATTATTGATTGATTATCGATTACATCTAATTATAGATTATGTATATTTGTACACATGCGAAACGCCCGAGTTAATATAATTAATTAAATAAATAAAAATTTGTCAGCGTTGGGGATCGAACTACGATTCTCTGGCACACCAGACATGTCTTTTAGCCTCTCGGCTAATTTAAACATACGAAATATAAAGTTAAAACAAGTATAAAATAAGTGTTTATCTAGTTATACGTCACACATGTATATCGACCGCAACACATCCTGTCCCTACATACATACAAAATGAAATAATGTAATCTATTTAGAGCTTCGGTTATTTATCTTATAAAAAAAAAAAAAAAAAAAAAAAAAAAAACCTAATGTTTACTTAATATATCTTTTCTCATATAAAAATCTGATGTTTATGTAACACTTCTTTTAATAAAAAAGATATTACACAAATATACAGCTAACCAACAACAGCTAAACAACAGTAGCTAAACATACATCATACATACATCAAACAACCCTCAAACATACACCATACATACATTAAACAACCCTCAAACATACATCATACATACACCATACGTACGTCATACATACATCAGACATACGTCATACATACATCAGACATACGTCATACATACATGAGACATACATGATACATCGCGCGGTGACGGGGATCTTCCGGATTTAATTCGGACATGTATTTGTTGTTAGCTTTGGCGTAACGATTGCAACATGTCGTTATCAGTACACAATGAGGACAAGCATCTGAAAGAATTAAAATAAACTAGATAAATAAAATTTCAAAATACATATAAATTATTGCGTCACCCACCACATCCTGACCTTGTGCGTTGAGGTACATGTATTTAAATGGGAAAATGTTTCAGACAGCAAATAAAAACAAATTAACATTGTTTCTTATGGAAAAAACGAACACTTATCACGTTTCTAAGCATGCATGACTAAAAACGTTTTCTATTCCGTCCGCACAGGAAATCATAGATTATAAATAGACCGTCTGTATTATCATACCCTCATTCTTAAGTTATCTGTCGTGCTGTAAAGACGTAAAAATGCAGAAATTTGAAATTGTGAGTGAATACGCTACAAAAGTGAAAAAATTTAATGTGAACGGTCGCAAGATTGTTTTTAAAATAAAAGATATTCCCAACAATGAAGAACCCTTAGAATGGGTGAGAAATAGTGTAAACGATGTAATTGAGTACATAACCTCAAATGTCGACCCTGATGATAAGGTGGGATTTACGTTCACGTCAGAGAACTTTAAAGAGAAAGCGCCCGGATGGTTGTCGTTCCGTACCGCTAAAACCGTCACTTTTGACGATGTGTGGAAGGTGTTGGGTGGTATTTTCCAAAGTAACTCAGTAGGCATAGCGACAGTTGTGGCTTCCCCCACCACTACCCATTTTTAAAATTTTCCTCGCCCCTGATTGGTCGAATGGACGTACCACGTGACCCTATATGCCCCGCCCTTGTTTTGGCGGTAAATTTAAATTTTTGTACAACGCCGCACCCTAAAATTGATTGATATTGATTATCAGCAGTGCGTATGTGCCCCTCAATAGGGCTCTGCCCCCGGGCCCCATTGTTGCTTCGGAAAAGGCTCCGATGATTCTATTAACAGAATAAATTTGGTTTTGTAATGATTTTGAGATATTGATTATTGATTGATTATCGATTACATCTAATTATAGATTATGTATATTTGTACACATGCGAAACGCCCGAGTTAATATAATTAATTAAATAAATAAAAATTTGTCAGCGTTGGGGATCGAACTACGATTCTCTGGCACACCAGACATGTCTTTTAGCCTCTCGGCTAATTTAAACATACGAAATATAAAGTTAAAACAAGTATAAAATAAGTGTTTATCTAGTTATACGTCACACATGTATATCGACCGCAACACATCCTGTCCCTACATACATACAAAATGAAATAATGTAATCTATTTAGAGCTTCGGTTATTTATCTTATAAAAAAAAAAAAAAAAAAAAAAAAAAAAACCTAATGTTTACTTAATATATCTTTTCTCATATAAAAATCTGATGTTTATGTAACACTTCTTTTAATAAAAAAGATATTACACAAATATACAGCTAACCAACAACAGCTAAACAACAGTAGCTAAACATACATCATACATACATCAAACAACCCTCAAACATACACCATACATACATTAAACAACCCTCAAACATACATCATACATACACCATACGTACGTCATACATACATCAGACATACGTCATACATACATCAGACATACGTCATACATACATGAGACATACATGATACATCGCGCGGTGACGGGGATCTTCCGGATTTAATTCGGACATGTATTTGTTGTTAGCTTTGGCGTAACGATTGCAACATGTCGTTATCAGTACACAATGAGGACAAGCATCTGAAAGAATTAAAATAAACTAGATAAATAAAATTTCAAAATACATATAAATTATTGCGTCACCCACCACATCCTGACCTTGTGCGTTGAGGTACATGTATTTAAATGGGAAAATGTTTCAGACAGCAAATAAAAACAAATTAACATTGTTTCTTATGGAAAAAACGAACACTTATCACGTTTCTAAGCATGCATGACTAAAAACGTTTTCTATTCCGTCCGCACAGGAAATCATAGATTATAAATAGACCGTCTGTATTATCATACCCTCATTCTTAAGTTATCTGTCGTGCTGTAAAGACGTAAAAATGCAGAAATTTGAAATTGTGAGTGAATACGCTACAAAAGTGAAAAAATTTAATGTGAACGGTCGCAAGATTGTTTTTAAAATAAAAGATATTCCCAACAATGAAGAACCCTTAGAATGGGTGAGAAATAGTGTAAACGATGTAATTGAGTACATAACCTCAAATGTCGACCCTGATGATAAGGTGGGATTTACGTTCACGTCAGAGAACTTTAAAGAGAAAGCGCCCGGATGGTTGTCGTTCCGTACCGCTAAAACCGTCACTTTTGACGATGTGTGGAAGGTGTTGGGTGGTATTTTCCAAAGTAACTCAGAGGGGTTGGCCACCGATAAATTTCGGCTTATGGCCACCTATGTGAAGCTGCCACGAGGTTCCGGAAGAAACGGACGAGTTGTACATAAATACAACACGTTTGAGGAGGAGTGTAAGGCAAGGAGAGGCATTATTTTTATCGAAAATAATGACAATTTGTGTCTTCTACGGGCTATTGTTGTGGCGATGGCCAAAGTAAAAGGAAACCCGAACTATGATAAAATTAGACGAAACAGGTGTGGGATGCAGGATAAGGGAGTGAAAAAATTATTGGAGGAGACAGGTATGGAAGTACCCGAGAGCGGAGCAGGGGTGGAGGAACTCAGGATGCTGCAACAACATCTGAAAAAGTACAAGATCACAGTGTATGAACATGGAAGCAAGGGTCGGGAGTTGATGTTTGAGGGCGAGAACACCGACGCCCAATACAAAATCAATTTGCTTCATCATAACAACCATTACAACGTTATCACAAGCCTGACTGCAGCATTTGCGTGTGGTTATTATTGTGAGGCGTGTCATATACCGTATGATCACAAAAACAAACATCGTTGTGGTGCAACGTGCCCATGCTGTCAGCAAGCTCCACCATGTGAACCTGCAGACAATATTTCGTGCATAGTTTGCAGTCGGGAGTTTCGGTCACCGCAATGTTTTAAAAACCATATAACAGATGGTTCATACGGTAACGGAGCAGTTTGTGACGTACTCAAACGTTGCACAAAGTGTTTGAAAACACTAAACATGAACCTGAGACCCCAGCATGTGTGCGGAGAAATCTTCTGCAAATTATGTAGAGGATTCAAACCAGCTGGTCACTATTGCTATATACGCCCAAACAATAAAGAGCCTGGAACAGAGGGTGTTCTATTTGTGTTTTTCGACTTGGAGACACGGCAGGAAACACAAATTGACGACAACAATACTGTGATTCATGAACCTAATCTTTGTGTATTTATACAACGATGTAGTATGTGCATAAATGCTGATAACCTTATAGTATGCAAAGTATGTGGTATGCGGCAGCAGATACTAAAAAACAAGGTGATTGAAGGGTTCATGAATCACATTATGATGATTCGAAGCGATTTTGAAAAAGTTGTGTGTATAGCACACAACGGTCAAGCATTCGATCATCAATTCATGTTAAAACATGTAATTGAAAAAACGCAACACACACCCAATCTAATCATGAGGGGCACGAAAATTCTTATGCTAGAAATTGAAAATGTAAGATTTATCGACTCGCTCAATTACTTTCCGATGGCGTTGGCTGCACTCCCCAAAGCGTTTGATCTGAAATCACTGAAAAAAGGGTACTTTCCACATCTGTTTAACACCAAAGAAAACGAAAATTATATTGGACCTCTCCCTGATGTCTCGTACTACAGTCCCGGCACAATGAAGCCAAGTGAACGTACCAGGTTTCTGCAATGGTACGATAAAGCCAAAGATAACGTGTTTGACATGCAAAAAGAAATTGTTGAGTACTGTGTCGGTGATGTAGAAATTTTGACGCAAGCATGTTTAAAGTTTCGTAAATCTCTGTTAGATGAGTGTAATGTATGCCCGTTCACGGAAGCAATTACTATTGCCTCGGCATGTAATTTGGTATTTCGACGAAACTTTCTCGAACCCAAAACCATAGGTATCATTCCACGCGGCGGTTATAGACATGCAGATAACCAGTCAGTAATAGCCCTACAGTGGCTGATACACGAAGAGCAACAGCGAGGTATAATAATTCAGCACGCGGCCCGATGCAGAGAAGTTATTATAGAAGGTAAATATTTTAATTGTTTGCTAAAGTTAATAATGTATTGCAGGCTGCATACGCATTGGCTCACATCTGAGCCGATGCATATGCAACGTGCACAACACTATTAATAAGAATTTTTGCACTACACATACACAACAGCCGCTTATTTATGAAACTTTTTTGTGTTTTTAGGTACCCGTCTAAAAGTTGATGGGTATTGCGTGGAAACGCGTCAAATATTTGAGTTTCATGGTTGTTATTACCACGGCCATGACTTATGCCAACCAACCCGCCGTAACGAACCACTGTATGAATCACCTGATGACACATTAGACTCACGACTTGAAAAAACAAGAGGGAAGACGACAAAATTAAGAGCACTCGGTTTTGAGGTCGTTGAGATGTGGGAGTGCGAGTTTAGGAAGTTAATGAGAGTAAATAAAGAATTAAAACAATTAGAAACTCACCCACTATTGGTTCACACACCACTCAACCCTCGTGATGCCTTCTATGGTGGGCGTACAGGAGCCACAAAGCTGTATTATAAAGCCAAACCGGGGGAGAAAATCAAGTACATCGATGTATGCTCCTTGTACCCCTGGGTGTGTAAGTACGGTAAATTTCCTGTTGGTCATCCTCGAGTGTATGTTGACGACGATTTTAAAGAAGCAGGCATTAACACTGACAACGTCAACGGACTCATTAAATGCAGGATCTTGCCTCCCCAGCACTTGTACCATCCAGTTTTACCTGTAAAACAAAACGATAAATTAATGTTTGTTTTGTGCCGTACATGCGGTGAAAAAATGTATTCGGGCGAATGTATACATTCAAAAGAAGAGAGAGCTCTTACAGGTACTTGGGTTGTTGACGAAGTAATTAAGGCTATTGAGAAAGGATATGAAATACTGGAAATTTATGAGATATGGCAGTATAATATAACGCAATATAATAAAGAAGAAAATATTGGGGGCTTGTTTACTGAATTTATTAACAAGTTTTTAAAAATTAAGCAGGAGGCAAGTGGTTGGCCATCTGATTATTCGACTTTTGAAGAGAGAAATAAATATATTGAAGATTATCTCGATAACGAACACATACAGCTCGAGTTTGAAAGAATAGTTAATAATTCAGGACTACGATCTCTTGCAAAATTAATTTTGAATTCGTTTTGGGGTAAATTTGGACAGCGCGAAAATCAGCCAAAAACTTCTATTATTAGGGAGCCGAAAATCTTATATGATTTACTCACAGACCCCGGTGTTGATGTAAACTGTATACAGGAAGTGAACGATGAGACAATAGTGGTTAATTGGGAGTACAAAGATGAAGCAATGGATTTACTTCCAACAGTTAACTGTGTCATTGCGGCCTATGTTACAACACAAGCAAGACTTAAGCTATATAGTTACCTTGAAAAGCTGGGCGAGCGTGTCTTGTATTACGATACAGACAGTGTCATTTATGTGTCTCGCGACGGTGAATGGGAACCTCCAATTGGTTCATTCCTGGGTGACATGACTGATGAACTGGAAGATTACGGTGTGGGTAGTTACATTACGGAGTTTGCAAGTGGAGGACCCAAAATGTATGGTTATACGGTGTTCTCCACGAACGAAAATAAGGTACTGCCTCCCACCTGTAAAATGAAGGGGATTACATTAAATTATGAGTCATCTAAACAAGCCAATTTTGATACTTTAAAGGACATGATTATTAACGATCAACCACCAATTACAATAGTATCGCGCAATATACGTCGTACAGAAAATCATGACGTTATTACAAAAACAGAATCAAAAGTTATGAAACCTACGTTTTCGAAACGAAAACGAGTTGATGATTTCGATTCTGTACCTTACGGCTTTATAAGACCTAAATATAGTAAAACAAATCATTTGTCATCTGCAAGTCACAATGACCCAGTCACAGACCGATAACAGTGCAGAAAATTATTTATGTTCAAATAGAGAAATAGTTGAAGGCCAAGAAATCAATCATATTCTTGAGAAAGATGTGAAAAAAAGACACTGTAAATTGTGTTATCGAAACAAAGCTACCGCATATGGCCGAAATTATGCACAACAAAGAACTATAAAAACTAAATTAAAATGTAATGTATGTAATAAAAATATTTGTATGAAGTGTTTCTTTGATTCACATATATGTACTTTTAAATAATAAATAAAATAAATTACAGAAAATTTGTTTTTATTCTCACCTTCACAACCACTATTGAGTTGATATTGCATATTTGCTATAAATAATTTGTCTTCACACAATGGGTTCCTCTTAGTTAAAAATCTGTAACAATTGTAATATGTAAAATAAAATTGTAAAAGTAACTAATATTTATCTTGTTTTTTTTTTGTGACACAGATTTTAATTGATATTTTATTGAAATACACTTTACATGTAAACAGTAACACATGCGCATTCAGAAGTTAGAAATCCAGCCACATTTATGACATATATAAATAAGAGCTATATCAGCTTAAATGATTGAACATATAGTTATTTATTTTAATATATTGAAAACAATTATTGACTATGACATATATAAATAAGAGCTATATCAGCTTAAATGACTGAACATATAATTATTTATTTTAATATATTGAAAACAATTATTGACCGGTAAAATTAATTAATAAAATTGAAGAACATACTTTGTGTAAGAAGTTGAATTAGATAGTAATAATCTAATACTGGATTTCATTATTGATAATGAATTCCCACCTCCAAGGTTTCGGAGAAACATTACAAACAAAGTATATGTAACACAATACACTTATATACAATTAACCTGCACTACTGTATGCAATTTACCTTTGAGGTAACAGCAGGGTTTGTAAGCCTGTCTAACCGATACCTATTGGTAAACTGCCATCTCTAATTTAGAGTACTATCGCATACAGACTAATATTATAAGTGTATACATAAAGATTTATACCCGCTTTGCAGGCACAAACATGTGTAAGGTAGCGACGGCTGTACAAAATTAAACCACCATGTTATGCTATCAAGGACGTCTCCAAGTCTTTAAGCTTCTATAGTTAATTCAAGAAACAGAGGCTGGTATGCCAAGATGGTAAACATCAAGGGAGAGCCCAACTTATTACCTGCACAACCATAGTTACCGCAGTAGATTTAATCATGCCAACGCCGAATGCTTATACACAAGCTTTAAATAGTTAAATTTTTATAAAATAAAAATAAACAAAACATACACAGAATGTTTAATAAAAAATTATTTCATTTCATTCATGTACCCGGAAGGATGTGGCACAAACTGTTTTCAATAACCAAATTTTGCTACAACATTTTTCAATTTCACACTCAACATACACTAATCTGTTTCGTACCCGGTCTCTCCTATTTACACCGCATACCCAACGTAAAAAACTCATTTACAGAACAGTCATTTTTTCGTTTATGCTTTTGCAACCAAACCCAACATTCACTACCATACATCAACGTAGGTACCAAAACTGCATTGTATATACTCAAACTCTAGACAGTAAACTACACAAGCTTTAAATATTCTACATTGTATATCATATACAGTGAATGCAGTTATATTAAAATAATTTTTAATACAGACAAAACAGAACAATTTAATAAAAATAATAAAGTATCTTATACATTCTTTATAAATTAATTAATATTTTAAATTTTATTTTAATAATAATATAAAAATTATACTTATCTTTTTAAATAGAACTCGATCGTAAATTTTGTAGTATTTCGTTACAATCACTTTTCACAAATTTTATTTCTTCATTACACACACACAACTTTGAATTATTTAAACACAATCAATTCGTAAAAATCAATAATTTTGAATAAACTACTATATAAATAAAGTTTTCCTTTTCACTACAATAATTATTTTGATGTTACATATATTACTGTCAACAAAACACTAAAACAAAATCGTATAAATTAATGAAATGTTAATATTTTTATCTGCTTCCGTTGGAAATGCCCATATCTAAAACTTATCATAACACACATCCTGTAGTATTAGAAAAAACAAAGTTGTAGCTACGAAAGTTCCAAAACAAAAACCAGTGGTAACTTAAGTTTATGGCATTTTAATTATACTTCGGCTGTTGACCATGTGGTTTTTAGATAATTAATAAAAATAAATAATTACAATTTTGTTTTTACTGTGTTTCAAAGTCACTTTGAAAAGATACATTTTTTACTGATTTCAACTTCCTTTAATTTGAGAGGCGTATGTATGATGCATGTTTGCTTTGATAAAGTTTTAAACGATATAAATTTCCTGTTTTTCAATAATTTTATCAAAGCAAACATGCATCATACATACGCCTCTCAAATTAAAGGAAGTTGAAATCAGTAAAAAATGTATCTTTTCAAAGTGACTTTGAAACACAGTAAAAACAAAATTGTAATTATTTATTTTTATTAATTATCTAAAAACCACATGGTCAACAGCCGAAGTATAATTAAAATGCCATAAACTTAAGTTACCACTGGTTTTTGTTTTGGAACTTTCGTAGCTACAACTTTGTTTTTTCTAATACTACAGGATGTGTGTTATGATAAGTTTTAGATATGGGCATTTCCAACGGAAGCAGATAAAAATATTAACATTTCATTAATTTATACGATTTTGTTTTAGTGTTTTGTTGACAGTAATATATGTAACATCAAAATAATTATTGTAGTGAAAAGGAAAACTTTATTTATATAGTAGTTTATTCAAAATTATTGATTTTTACGAATTGATTGTGTTTAAATAATTCAAAGTTGTGTGTGTGTAATGAAGAAATAAAATTTGTGAAAAGTGATTGTAACGAAATACTACAAAATTTACGATCGAGTTCTATTTAAAAAGATAAGTATAATTTTTATATTATTATTAAAATAAAATTTAAAATATTAATTAATTTATAAAGAATGTATAAGATACTTTATTATTTTTATTAAATTGTTCTGTTTTGTCTGTATTAAAAATTATTTTAATATAACTGCATTCACTGTATATGATATACAATGTAGAATATTTAAAGCTTGTGTAGTTTACTGTCTAGAGTTTGAGTATATACAATGCAGTTTTGGTACCTACGTTGATGTATGGTAGTGAATGTTGGGTTTGGTTGCAAAAGCATAAACGAAAAAATGACTGTTCTGTAAATGAGTTTTTTACGTTGGGTATGCGGTGTAAATAGGAGAGACCGGGTACGAAACAGATTAGTGTATGTTGAGTGTGAAATTGAAAAATGTTGTAGCAAAATTTGGTTATTGAAAACAGTTTGTGCCACATCCTTCCGGGTACATGAATGAAATGAAATAATTTTTTATTAAACATTCTGTGTATGTTTTGTTTATTTTTATTTTATAAAAATTTAACTATTTAAAGCTTGTGTATAAGCATTCGGCGTTGGCATGATTAAATCTACTGCGGTAACTATGGTTGTGCAGGTAATAAGTTGGGCTCTCCCTTGATGTTTACCATCTTGGCATACCAGCCTCTGTTTCTTGAATTAACTATAGAAGCTTAAAGACTTGGAGACGTCCTTGATAGCATAACATGGTGGTTTAATTTTGTACAGCCGTCGCTACCTTACACATGTTTGTGCCTGCAAAGCGGGTATAAATCTTTATGTATACACTTATAATATTAGTCTGTATGCGATAGTACTCTAAATTAGAGATGGCAGTTTACCAATAGGTATCGGTTAGACAGGCTTACAAACCCTGCTGTTACCTCAAAGGTAAATTGCATACAGTAGTGCAGGTTAATTGTATATAAGTGTAATCTAACCTAATTTAGAATATTTTAAATTGAAATACCTTTGTTGATTTTGTTTAATTGAAATTTATATAAAACAAGTTGTAATATGAATACATCCAGCTTATAGTCGGATTACTACGATTTAGATCATTTAAATATTAGTTAAATATCATAGGGATTTGGTGGTATTAGTAGAAACAGTTTTTATTAAGCTCCCTTTATAATCCGCAGATTTTTATTATATAGTATGTTTAATATGTAATATTAATTTATATTTTTAGCTGGAATGTACTGAGACGTTATCGGATTCTATTTGCTCAATTTGTTCGGTTCGATTAAATGAAACGTATAAATTTGTAGAAAAATGTTTTAAATCGCAAGAAATTTTCAAGCGATATGCAAAACAACAATCGCAAAATAGTGAAGTTATGAAAAACGAAATTAAAGAAGAGAATATTGATGAAGAATACATTAAACTAGAATTGGAAACTGATAGAAACATTAAAGTTGAAGATAGTTTAGAATCACAAAATAATACAATTTTTGATGCTGTTTGTATGAAAGAAGAAGTGATTAAAGAAGAATACATTGAGGATTTGGAAAATGATACAAATATTAAATTTGAAGAAAGTTTGAAATCAGAATCTTTAGATTTACATTCAGAATTAATAATTAAGGAAGAATATTCTGATTTTGAGAATGAAACCGATATAAAACATTGTCAAGCTAGTAGAAATTCGAATGAAATTGATGAATCGATAATGAAAAGAAAATCTCATAAATGTACATTATGTGAGAAAATTTTTACTCGAAGTACTGATTTAAAACGGCATATTCGTATACATACAAATGAGAGACCTTATAAATGCGAAATATGTGAGAAATCTTTTATTCGAAATGCACATTTGCAAAGGCATTTACGTACACATACAAATGAGAGACCTCATAAATGCGAAATATGTGAGAAATCTTTTACTGAAAGTGGAAACTTAAGAAGACACATCCGTTCTCATACAAAGGAGAAACCATATAAATGCGAAATATGTGAGAGAACTTATAGTCAAAGTGGAGATTTAAGAATACATATCCGTTCTCATACAAATGAGAGACCTTATAAATGCGAAATATGCGAGAAAACTTTTACTCAAAGTGGAAGTTTAAGGAAACATATCCGTTCACATACAAATGAGAGACCTTATAAATGCGTAATATGTGAGAAAACTTTTATTCAAAGTTCAGACTTACGGAAACATATCCGTTCTCATGCAAGGGAGAAACCTGATGAATGCAAAATAGAAAACTTTTCCACAAAGTAGAAATTAAAAAGAAAGATATTCGTATTCGTAGTGAAACGATTTTGTAGTTCTCTTTTTATTAATGATTAATTTTTAAATATTCTTATGTCCCATTCAGACTGCTGTTTCGCTAGCGAAATCAGTGTTATGTTTTAGCGAAGAACTAGTGGTTCTGAACCAAATCACATGTAAGCTTATGGGGATATTCAGTACATGCGCGGATTTAGTTTCATTAGCAAATTTTGTTTTATTAGCAAATTTTGTTTCATTAGCAAATTTTGTTTCATCGCAAGTAAAGTCTGGCCTGGCTAAAGTTTCTTAACTAAAATTTACTTATGTTTTAAAAACGGCCAATTAGATTTTACTAAAATGAGATAGCGTTGTATATCCGTATTTATGAAAGAAATATTAAATTTATAATATGTAAATGAACAGTTTGGAAGATAAAATTAATATTATTTTGAAAACGTGTATTTAATGTAATAAAATAACATTCAGTTTAAACACATCAGAACAAAAATTAGCGAAAATAAAGAAGATGGCGAATTCATCGTGTAAACTTGCAAAATTATATTTATATTCTATACGATTCTAAATGTTCTGTTTCGTATTCGTATTTTTCAAATGATTGTATTGGTCTTATTTTGTATAATAATAAAATTTATGATTAATTTGTTGTGTTAAAATGTATAGGTCTGAAGAAGAATTGTTATTTATAATAAAATTAAAGTAATAAATATATCAATATTATTATATAATATGTATTCATAAGTTGTTTTAACTGTATTTAGTAATATGAATAAAATATAGTTTTTTCAAGTATATCTTATCATTAATATTACTTTACCATATTATCAATGTAGAAATAGGTCATTATATTATTAGTACAATAATGACATTGTTATGCCTATGTACATCACTGGAGGCAGCATGAAACATAACTACAAAGTCAAGTGTATTTAATCCATGGACTAAATTAAGAGGAAAGACAGGTTTTGCTTATACCAGAGTGTTTATAGTGTAATTATTTTGTTTCTAAATTCGGCAAAATTTTGCACAGTTCATGCAATTGGTTGCACGTGTAAACACAATTTATTTTTAATTAACAAACATACATACATTTATGTACCAATACATAATTAACTAAACAATTAATACTTAAGGGGTTTTTTTTGCATCTTTATACATCGGAGAATATGAATATTGCCGGCAAAAACTTTTTAAGTCATAAAAAACGGGTTTGAATAAGATAGAGTTCAGAACCAACATAATACCTATCTGAAAACTTTAAACGCGTTTTGCAATGTGTTTCAGAAATCAGAGTAGTTATTTATATACAATGTGTCTAAAGAATTTTTAATCTATTATTTTATATTTACGTAATACATTCTATGAAGTTACAATTTTTATACGTTTTAAAATATATATACCGAGTGTCCCAAAAGTCTGGAAACGGTTGAATATCTCGAGAACAACACATCGGATTAAAAAGTTACAAAATACGTGTTCTTTTATTTTTACAGATCTATTTAGACATACTATGTAAAACCCACCCCCGTTGGAGGTGGTGTGAGGTGCAGTTTTGAAAACTTAAATGGAAACACTCATTTTTTATTTCACTCTCCTAAGCCTGTGTTTGAAGTCAATTTTGTTTTTTTAGTAAATACTCTTGAAAATTATATTTTAAAGCATTGTAATAACACACAAACAAAAAAGGGTTTTTACATTATCGTTCATATTTTTGTTTATATTTTTTCTTTATTAGAAGCAAGATCTACTATGTTTAAAATTAAATTTCATTTCTAAATGTTAATCAGAATATGTTTAGTGGAATATTATAAAAGTGAACATTAAACAAATTTTCAATAATTATTATTATACACCAATACCTCGCTTTGCGTCGTTTCGTTTTGCGTTTTTTCGAAGTTGCGTCGCTGCTGCATTAGTACTAATTTTCACTGTGCGTCGTTAGATTTTCGAAGTTGCGTTGTTTTGGGTTCGAGTCTAATTTTTTTTTAAAATTTTTTGAAATTTTCTTTTTTTTTCTAAAAGATGGCACGACTTTTGTTTCTAATTGCGCCATGCCATCAAAAGAGTAAATCTCACTTGTTCGAACGAATATCCCTAAACAGATCGAAACTAGGGACACATTTTGTGAATTGGCAATAAGGTGAAGCCTCATTT
Source organism: Clivina fossor (assembly GCA_963966155.1). Lineage (NCBI taxonomy): Eukaryota > Metazoa > Arthropoda > Insecta > Coleoptera > Carabidae > Clivina > Clivina fossor. Next base: position 141,172 of record CAWYQG010000082.1, on the reverse strand, counting down.
AAGAGATACAAAATAATGCAAACAGATGTTGCGGGAATTTCAAATTAAGAATAATCATTTAAGAAACAAAATATAATTTGTGATTATCTACGTTTTGTATTTTCATTATCTCTTATTAAATTGAACATTTTTTGTGAAAGAAAGCCGACTTACGACAACAGCCACTATGGACTCATCAGACAGTGATTAATTTTTATTTTGTTTTTGTAAATTAATTGAATATTTGGTATAGTTATAGAACAGCCTCCCGTTTTTGCGGTAGGTACGCGAGTTGAAAAACCAGTGACTGTCAAACTATTCGACAAGACAAAATATGATTTTAAATGTGTTTTAACGGTTTTTAAACAACAAACTCCTACCTGAAACCTACCTACCTAACCTACCCTAACCTACCGGATTTCTTAACATAACATAACATAAGGAACAATCACACTTCCTAACATGATATAAGTTTTAACGGACAAAATTGTCAAAATTACTAATGAAACTATTTGAGATTCACTGGTTTTTACACATGGGGCATGCGCATTCCGATGTTCACGCATGCGCAAATTTGGCTTTTTTAAAATTTGTGAAACGGGAGGCTATGGTAAAGTTCAGCCGAATATTTTATTTTGTTTTAATTGAATTTGTTTTTTTTTTGTTTTTTGTATGTATGTAATAAAATTTTATATTATTTTTGTTTTTTAAATGTTCACTTTGTTCAATTTTCTTTTTAACAAGATTAGAAGTATATGGGTAAACCCATATATAGACTACTTTGACATTTCTCGGAAAGTTGGCAACACTGTATTTTAATAATATTATAATTTATGTGGGCAATAGGAGATACTTTTCTGAAAATTTGATCAAAATCGAATAAATAATGTAGCCACAATGAATTTTTTAAAAATTTTGTGATTTTTTTTTCTCGATAAGTTGGCAACACTGTATTTTGTTAAAATTGCATAATTTATTTAGGCACTAGGAAAAACTTTTATAAATATTTGATTAAAATCGGTTAAATAAAATGGTCAAAATAAATTTTTTAAAATTTTACTAATTTTTTTTTCGGAAAGTTGGCAACACTGTATTTTGTTAAAATTACATAAATTACATGAATACTAGGAGAATCTTTTGTGAAAATTTGAGTAAAATCGGTTGAATAACATGGCCTTAATAAAAATTTTAAAACTTTAGTAATTTTTTTCTCGGAAAGTTGGCAACACTGAAAATTAGTAAAATTATGTAATTAATGGGAGCATTAGGGAAATCTTTTCTGAAAATTTGATCAAAATCGGATAAATAACGTAGCCAATATGAATTTTTAAAAACTTTAGTAATTTTTTTCTCGGAAAGTTGGCATCACTGGAAAAAAACAAAACCACATGACCATCTTGGGTACTAGACAAATTTATCCTGAAAATTTCATTAAAATCGGTTGAACCGTCTAGGAGGAGTTGCGGCCACAAAATTTTGACTTACGACCGAGCGAGTGAGCGAGTGAGCGAGCGAGCTGACGACGCACACACATACACCCACATAAACTAAGTTCAGATTCGTCATCTACAAGCTATATGAAGGATTTCTATACAATTTTTTTTTTTTTTTGAAAATGTTACAGACACCGTACCAAACGCTTTACTACTTTTCCTTGCAGTCAAAGTAGTAAAAAGTAGTATTTTTGTAACCTTGGAACCTATCTTCGATCTTTACATGGTTTGCTATAGAAAATCATAATTCACTTTGCGTCGTTTCAGTTTGCGTCGTGTTTTTCTGGAACGTAACCACGACGCAAAGTGAGGTATTGGTGTATAGTTAATAATATCTATAATTACGATACATACATACATACACAATCACGCCATGTACCCAAAAGCGTGTGGCACAAACTCTTTTCATCATTCCGAAATCAGTCGCCTCCAAACATTTCTATCCAAACAAGCAACTTTCGCTTCATCCACATTCATAATTCCTCTCATACGATACAATTTAACATATTATATGAATTAATTATATTTACGACAAACCACAAAAAAATGGTGAACAAGCTCATTGTACGCAAAATACAAAAACAGCTGCACAACTTTCGAAAAATGAGTGCGTGGCCACGGCACCCGCGCAGCTTAGAGGGAACATTGGTTGCATCCTAGACAATGCATTTTTATTGCAATTTGACCGTGTAAATAGATCGATTAGGCCCTAAGAAAAGTGTGTCGTACACCAATTTCATCTTAACTGACTAACACCAACTTAAATTAAATTAATTAAATTATTATTATTATTCAAAATTATTCAAATAAATCGTTTTTAACAGCAAACGTTCATTAGACACATTCTCTCAAAATGTCTCCAAACCATCTTAACTGACTAACACCAACTTAAATTAAATTAATTAAATTATTATTATTATTCAAAATTATTCAAATAAATCGTTTTTAACAGCAAACGTTCATTAGACACATTCTCTCAAAATGTCTCCAAACCATCTTAACTGACTAACACCAACTTAAATTAAATTAATTAAATTATTATTAATATTCAAAATTATTAAAATAAATCGTTTTTAACAGCAAACGTTCATTAGACACATTCTTTGAAAATGTCTCCAAACCATCTTAACTGACTAACACCAACTTAAATTAAATTAATTAAATTATTATTATTATTCAAAATTATTCAAATAAATCGTTTTTAACAGCAAACGTTCATTAGACACATTCTCTCAAAATGTCTCCAAACCATCTTAACTGACTAACACCAACTTAAATTAAATTAATTAAATTATTATTAATATTCAAAATTATTAAAATAAATCGTTTTTAACAGCAAACGTTCATTAGACACATTCTTTGAAAATGTCTCCAAACCATCTTAACTGACTAACACCAACTTAAATTAAATTAATTAAATTATTATTATTATTCAAAATTATTCAAATAAATCGTTTTTAACAGCAAACGTTCATTAGACACATTCTCTCAAAATGTCTCCAAACCATCTTAACTGACTAACACCAACTTAAATTAAATTAATTAAATTATTATTAATATTCAAAATTATTAAAATAAATCGTTTTTAACAGCAAACGTTCATTAGACACATTCTTTGAAAATGTCTCCAAACCATCTTAACTGACTAACACCAACTTAAATTAAATTAATTAAATTATTATTATTATTCAAAATTATTCAAATAAATCGTTTTTAACAGCAAACGTTCATTAGACAAATTCTCTCAAAATGTCTCCAAACCATCTTAACTGACTAACACCAACTTAAATTAAATTAATTAAATTATTATTATTATTCAAAATTATTCAAATAAATCGTTTTTAACAGCAAACGTTCATTAGACACATTCTCTCAAAATGTCTCCAAACCATCTTAACTGACTAACACCAACTTAAATTAAATTAATTAAATTATTATTAATATTCAAAATTATTCAAATAAATCGTTTTTAACAGCAAACGTTCATTTTTAAGTTAGTCATTTTTAAGTTGGCGAGCAAAAAACGTATATTTGCTGTAAATTCGCGTTTTTAAGCATAAATTGACGATTTTTTGCTTTTTTGCTTCGCTGTTTTAATGAAAAATTGGATTTTTTAACAAGGTTATGACTGTTTTTGAAAAGGTTATGACTCTTTTTCACAAGGTTATGACTGTTTTTCACAAAATTATGTTTGTTTTTCACAAGATTATGTATGTTTTTCAGAAGGTTATGACTGTCTTGCACAAGGTTATGACAGTTTTTTTTACAAGATTATGAATTTTTTTTACAAGAATATGACTGTTATTCACAAAGTTATGACTCTTTTTAACAAGGTTATGACTATTTTTCACAAGGTTATGACTGGTTTTTACAAGGTTATTACTGTTTTTCACAAGGTAGAAAAAAATTAAAAACTAAATTTTTGAAAATTTGTCAAGGGCACCCTTCGTATTTTTTCAAAATAAGACTTTTTTCAAAATTTGTTTAATTTGTTTATTTAAAAAAAAAATTCATAGAAAATGAATAATAGATTTGTTGAATATATTTAAGTAAAATATTTAATTTGTGCAACAATTTGTGCCATTTCGAAATTTTGCAATTTTTTCTTCTCGTATTTGCAAAATATATTTATCAAAAATATATTTATCAAAATTTTGTGACAGAACAATCGAAATTCTTTTCGATAATATATATATATATATATATATATATATATATATATATATATATATTATATATATATATATATATATATATATATATATATATATATATATATATATATATATAATAATACTCAAGAATATTGAGATTTTATATTTTTCCCAAAATTTCACAAGATACTCAGTCATTGAATCGGCTGTTAAGCTATGCATCAATGACTGGCCAGTTATTTGTTCAAGGTCTATTACTATAATTGCTTATCGCATTACAGTATAGATGGCGTTGGTGGTATTTATTTACTTCTCATCGTTATCGCTTTGAAGTACTTGCTATAAAAGGCAGCCAGAATTAACATCGGTTATCAGTTGCCTCACAGCAACTGATCACAGCACCGTACTGATGAGGTCCTAAAGACCGAAACACGTGTCTACGGTTAAACTGGCCAGTCATTGATGCATAGCTTAACAGCCGATTCAATGACTGAGTATCTTGTGAAATTTTGGGAAAAATATAAAATCTCAATATTCTTGAGTATTATTATATTAAATTTCACAATGACAATACGAACATTTATTTGTTCAAGGTCTATTAATATATGTATATATATATATATGTTAACAATACTGTCCGTGAACTATACCACTTTTATTCATTTGTTACTAAACATGAACCTGAGACCCCAGCATGTGTGCGGAGAAATCTTCTGCAAATTATGTAGAGGATTCAAACCAGCTGGTCACTATTGCTATATACGCCCAAACAATAAAGAGCCTGGAACAGAGGGTGTTCTATTTGTGTTTTTCGACTTGGAGACACGGCAGGAAACACAAATTGACGACAACAATACTGTGATTCATATATATATATATATATATATATATATATACAAATAATTAATTTTTAAAATAACTTAAAAAAATTAATTAAAAAAAAAAGACATAAAATAATAATATTAATTAAAAACTATTAATAGATTATAAATATTAATTAATAACATTTTTATTTTATTCTATAAAATGTAATTGGTGCTTATCTGTCATAACCTTGTGGAAAACCGTCATAATTTTGTGAAAAACCGTTATAACCTTGTAAAAAAACAGTTATAATTTTGTGAAAAACAGTCATAACCTTGTGAAAAATAGTTATGATTTTGTGAAAAACTTTATAATTTTGTGAAAAACAGTCATAATCTTGTGAAAAACAGTCATAACTTTGTGAAAAACAGTCATAACTTGTTTTTCATTTTTTTTTTTTTACAAGATTTTGTTTGTTTTTCACAAGGTTATGATTGTTTTTTTACAAGATTTTGTCTGTTTTTTTTACAAGATTTCGTCTGTTTTTCACAAGGTTATGTCTTTTTTTTTTTTTACAAGATTTTGTTTGTTTTTCACAAGGTTATGACTGTTTTTGACAAGATTACTATGATTTTTTGGATGGTTTTTACTGTTTTTTTTTTTTTTTTTTATAAGATTATGACTGTTTTTCACAAGGTTATGATTGTTTATCACAAGGTTATGTTTGATTTTAATATGATTTTACATATTTTTTAAGATTTTAGAAGTGGTTTCTTTCTCGATATATCCATATATATTTATATATATATATATATATATATATATATATATATATATATATATATATATATATATATATTAAGTTAATAAAAAAAATTTATTGTATGTTGTTAAATCTAATCGTATGAATAATTTAATAAGAAAAATTAATGTATATATTGACAAATCTAATCCTGTGCTTAGTTATTAAGATAAGTAAATGTATATCGAGATATTTAATCCTGTTATTAGATATTTAGGTTAGGTAAATGTATATCGAGATATTTAATCCTGTGATTAGATAGTTAAGTAGGTAAATTTATATTGACAAATTTAATCATATGATTAAGTTTGCAAGAAAAATTAATGTTTGTTTTTTTTTTTTTTTTAGTCATTCGATTACACACAATCCGCGCAATACACACACACACCCACCCGCGCATGTATTACACGCACACACGCCAGACCCCCCGGGGTTTTGACATTTGAAAGAAGCGATGACACATGACACAACACGATGTGAAAGAAGCCAGGAGGGGGGGGGGTGGGGGCGGGAGAGAGAGAGAGAGAGAGAGAGAGAGAAAGAGAAAGAGAGAGAGAGAGAGAGATAGAGAGAGAGAGAGAGAGATATGTGATATACGATATATGTATTTATTTATTTGTATATATTTATTTATATATAGGATATATGATAGATTAATTAGCTATTATGAATGTGTATTGATGGTCTTAGCTTAGCATATATACACATATATATATATATATATATATATATATATATATATATATATATGTATATATGTGTATATATATATATATATATATATATATATATATATATATATATATATATATATATATATATATATAGAGAAGAAACCCACTTGTATAATCTTATAAAATCAATAAAACCATAGTAAAATCAGACATAACCTTGTGAAAAACAGTCATAACCTTGTGAAAAACAGTCATAATCTTGTAAAACACTTTATATATTTGTAAAAAAAACAGTCATAACCTTGTAAAAAAACAGTCATAACCTTGTAAAAAACATTCATAATCTTGTAAAACACTTTATATATTTGTAAAAAACCAGTCATAACCATGTAAAAACCATATATATACATATATATATATATATATATATATATATATATATATATATATCGAGGAGAAAACTACATGTAAAATCTTATAAAAACTATAAAATCATTGCAAAAACAGACATAACCTTGTGAAAAACAACAATAACCTTGTGAAATACTTAATAAACTTGTGAGAAACAGACATAACCTTAACGAAACCAATGATAAATTTGTTAAAAAAAAAGACATATGCAATCTTGTAAAAAACAACAATAACCTTGTGAAAAAAATAAAACCACATGACCATCTTGAGTACTAGATAAATTTATCTTGTAAAGATACACTAATAATTAATTGTTAGACCAATCAATATTAGCAGCAGATTGATAAGAGAAGCAATAGAAATTTATAATGATAACAGTAATGATTATGAAGTATAGCACTGAGTCAAATAAAATATGGTTTCCGTTAATTAAAAATGTATAAATTATATGATCTAGTATTTATTTGTTACCTAGTAACTTGTTTCTATCTTCTGTAATGTCATTTCATATATCACTTATCCTGATGAAGACGGACATTGAGTTTCGGTGAGTACGTCGATATTAAATAAATATTAGATACAGAACTTTAACCTAAAGTAGTTTTATTTTAGGATACCTTTTTTTTAAGTAAAATTACATATAACGTATTATTATTATCAGTCCTAATGTGATGATGATTTATGTAGATTAGTACCTACTCATGATCAATAATCTTAATTCTACATTTATGTAACAATTACATGATGCAAAAACAAAACTGTCGGTTAATTTAGTTAATTTGTTACTATTTATCAACTAACACTATTTTCATACAATAATTTTGATTTTAAAATTAACACACTATTCTGCTAATTAAATAAAAATCTATAGAAAATATTTTTCAAATTAATGTATTAATTAAAAATGTTTTTTAAAAAAAAAAAAACGAAATTTATCAGAATAGTTAATCTAAATTGACATAGAAAAGGGTCAATTTGACAAAAAACAAACAAACAAAATATATATATATTCTTTTAAACACAAATAAATGAGATACACACGATAACAAACTTAAATTACTTAATTTAATTAACAAAAAGATAATAAATGCTAACAGATCTTAATTAATAAATTAGTAAATCACATGTGAGGCTGAACGACGGATCAACAAATGAACATCAATTTCGTAACAAATGTAAGAATTATACTTAAACCAGAATTTGCCTTGAATGCACCCGTTTTTCTGTCGTACAGCACAAGAATGAAAAACAAAACGTATCTCAAATACACTGGTGAGAACAATACAACAAAACACAATTAAGTTGCTTAGAAATAGTAACATACAATAAATTGCATATAATTATTACAAAATTGAAAGATAAATGAAATCTTTCTATTACGGCCCTGTCGTCGCTTTGTTTGCCGTTTGACAATGCGCGCCGATGTCAGCTGTAATTGGCGTAGGCCGCCCAACAATGGCGGGCTGATGATTGAGCGCGCGCTTACCGCCTTTTAATAAACCTAATAAAGATAGACAAATTCGTGGTTAAATAAAATATCGAACGTGTTAAGTAAATATTTATTCATTATCAAATAACAAGTGCGAAGAACAGTAAACAGTAAAAACGACAGAAAATATCGAACAAAAGCAAATGAAAATAAACTTTACAAATACATATACTTATAATTTAAATCACATTTTGTAGGCACACAATATTTGTATAAATAGCGATTGAGTAAACAAACACAATAATACTTTAATTATAACAATTATATAGTATAACGAGAGCTGGATAGTATTTATAATACTAAATATTTATTAAAATACTTTCAATAGCATATTATCCATTAATATTTATACTTATAGAATAGAAAATAATGATTTTATTTTAAAATACTGCCAAGTATATAAAATACTCCAAAGTATTTTGTGTTATGTTTCTAATTTTTTGTCAAGTATGAAAAAGTTATTAAATATAAATTATATTATAAATAACATGTGTTTGTGTATTACTTAATTTAAAATACAGTAAAACTTTGTTTCCTCAATGTTACAAGTACTGAAATTTTGAATAAAAATTGCAAATATACGATAAAATTGAAAAACAATTTTACCTATCATTTTTTAAAATTGATATTTCAAAATAAAATTATTGTGTCTATTATTTAAAAAATAAATGCTGCAAACGTGTTATAAAACTAATACATGATTGTATTTAATACTGTAAGTATAAATTTGAACGAGAAAATGTATTCTAAAGTAATACAGATATTTGTATTTTAAATAAATTTTCTAGTAGTGATTCACAGCTCTGGTACAAAAAAACATAATATTTAAACATATGAAATTGTAACAAAAATTTTATTCACAAAGAAAAAAACAACGAAAAATTTACGCGAAAACATTAATAATAAACAAAAAAAGCAAATAAGTAATTTTCTAGACAGCAACTTGTACATAGCCATCCGATATTATTAACCCAATGAATAAAATTCGGATTTAAGAAGTGTAATATTCAAACTGACAATTTCAGGAATTTGTTTGTCAGCGAATTGAAAAACTAAAAGATTCTTTGTTTTGATCTCTTCTGAATCAGTGTACGGTACAATGTTGCCAATATCAATATATTTATTTTCATCGTCTTCCACACGCACAGCATAGTTGAAAAATAATTTCTCATCGGAATCGTCAATTAAATAAACACCACAAGAAAATTGAGCTGATTTGTAATTCGTTTCAATTAGAAAGAGTAAATCACTTGCTTTCACCAGTATACGATTCGGAGAGTTTAAATTAAGCACAATTTCAGCTGGTTGCTGAAGTACATCACTTGAATGTTCGGTAAGCAAATGCTGCGACAGTTTATTTGTATCACCACGCCAAGAACATTCGCACGGTAGAAATGGACATGACACAGTTTTAAATGGACAGTTTATCTCGTGGCTGTTGATCGTAGTCGTCAAAGAATGTGTTTCCTTGCAACCATTTTTCCTGTATCGGCATGGGAACTGTATGCCCTCTTCGAAAGACGAACCACTGGAGCTTGCCATTTTCAAAACACACGGCTATGAGAACACTTTGTTACAGTAACAAAATATTTACCAGCTGTATTTATACTACTGCACTCTGCAACTTATGACAACTGAAACACGGCTCACAGCAGAGTTTGCTTGCGAAATAATTTGGTAGGGGGTGAAGGGGAGACGAGAAGGGGATGATTGCGCCGGTCTCGCGAAAGGGGAGGAAATTTCAATTCGTGTGTGGTCCGAAAGTTTCGCAGACAACAACAATAAATAATTTTAACTAGGACGGATATTGTATATATATATATATATATATATATATATATATATATATATATATATATACAAGCGTTGCTAACAACTATAACCAATAGAAACAAATATAACAATTCTCATTTTAATTTTTTATTTAGTGTCAGCTGCTATTATTGGCTAATGTTGTTAGCAACGTTGTTAAAATTTAGCAACTTTCTTAGAGAATCAGGCCGATTATAACAAACTATACTATACCATTGATATATGTAAATCAGAATTTTCTTTTCATAGAGAAAATAATTTATTCAATTTCTATAACATCGGGATGGAATTATGGCCACTCTAAATAATGTTTTATTTGTCAAAATAATATAAAAAATTGCGCTGATCAAATAGTAATAGGGGGAAGGAGGGGCGGCACAGAATAATATAAATTTTACGGAAATTTAATAGCATATTTTAAATATGCGGTAAATTTTTTTTTTTTTTTTATAAAAATTGACAAAAACATACATCAAATAACGACCTACTCCCACCAGAAATTACATAGTTTTAAACCAAATAAAGTCAATATATATACTTGTTCATAGATGGCGCGTATAATTGAATTAAGTTGTCGTATACCGAACAAAAGTCGTATACCGAGCAACATTTGTTTCCAAAGCAGACGTATATCGAGGTACCATTGTATAATGATCAACACCACATATATATATATATATATATATATATATATATATATATATATATATATATATATATATATATATATATATATATATAATTATATAATTATATATTTATAAATTAAATAGCCAAAAAGACATATCACACAGCCCTGTTTCACACCTTAATACGAAACCAATCACTTAATATTTAATATTAATAATAAATATTGATTAAAATTTGAATTTGCATTACATTTGCTTATTTATAAAAAGAAATAATTTATAATCTGTATTTATAATAATTCATGTGGTAAAATTTACAATATAATTTTTCCGCGAGAAGACATAAATTCAATGGAATTTATTGTAATTTCACAGAGACCTTCCTTAAGTGAACATAAATAATATTTTAGTCTTATTATGATAATTAAGTTGTCCTGTACAGGTAAATTAAGTCTCCTCTTGTGAAGTAAAGTTAAATTAATTTTATAATTTCAATATATATTAAAATAGTACATTTTATACTTACTATAAATTATGTACCTCATATTGGTTTTATTATCAAAATGAGTATATTTAAATGTTATTCTTTATGAAATTTATCGTTGTTACTGAATATATATATATATATATATATATATATATATATATATATATATATATATATATATATATATATATAGTGGGTAATGATTGAAGATTTTATTAAAATACAGGCTTTAACATTTTTACAGAAAATTAAATTAGATCTTGTGCCTCAGTATTTATCAAAAAAGTTAACATCATTTAGTGAAATTCATAATTACACTACTAGAAATAGAAATAATTATAGTTTGTCACATAAAAATAAGTCATCTACTAACAATTCAATTTTTAATAAAGGTATAAATGAATATAATAAGTTACCATTAGAGATAAAAAGTATTACTAATATAATGAGGTTTAGATGTAAGTTGACTGAATTATTTAGAAATGACTGATTTTGATAATAGTGTATATACACATTTGGGAATATTATTGTGTTATAATTTTTGTTTTTTCTTTTTATATATTTTTATTTTAAATGTTTATATTACTTATGTATATTTGTGAATAGCTGTATTTTTTTAAGCTAAATAAACGTCTATTATTATTATTATTATATATATGCCATATTGATTTTGTTTTACAACAAGCGATATGCGATTTTTCTAAATGTTTTTGTTCTTCATTTATATTTAATTTGATCAGTTAATAAATTTATAAAATAACTATAAGGGTTTGGAGCCAGCGCGAACAGAAATATAAATAAAAAATCCGCTTGTTACGTCCACAGTCCGGCCCTGGAACTAGTAGTACATAGTTGAAAAATAAAGCCGTATATATGAACTAGTTGCTATCTTACCCTGCGCACATTCCAATGTGTTTTCGTCGTAAACAAATTGCAATGAAGCGCTCCCCCCCCCCCACGCAGAAACGAATACATTACAAAAATGATAATAGGTACTTCGTTTGTCCCTTTTCTATCTCGCTAATAATAATGAAAATATCAAAGCTTGGGCCAACACAATATACATAATATATGCGAAAACATATTTGCTTATTTCAAAATGCTATAGTCACAACAACAAATACATTTATCAATTAAAAATATCAAATCGAACAAGTTATATGTCATAATAATATTATGTAAACTATATTTGTTTTTAATTTTTATTGTGTTAAATAAAATATTAATAATAATGAAAGATAATATACCGGGTGATTCATTTAACCTGGAATTTGTTATATTTCGAAAAATACGCATCGAACAGAAAAATTTGCTGAATCCAAACTTTAATATCTCAAAGGGGGGCATCCGCTAGTACTAAATTTCCGCCACCCCCCCAACCCCTGTGGGCGGGCGGGGGGCAACTTTGAAATCTTAAATAGGAACCCCTATTTTTTATCACAGATTCGGATTTTACGATAAAAACTACGTACATTTCGTCTGTAAAAAATTTTTCGATTCTCGACAGATGGCGCTGTAATCGTAAAAAAAGGATTTAACCTGGAATTTGTTATATTTCGAAAAATACGCATCGGGCAGAAAAATTTGCCGAATCCAAACTTTAACATCTCAAAGGGGGGCATCCGTTAGTACTGAATTCTCGCCACCCCCCATTTCCTGTGGGTGGGGCGGGGGCAACTTTAAAATCTTAAAAATTTCTTGCGATTACAGCGCCATCTGTCGAGAATCAAAAAAATTTTTTCGGACAAAATATACGTAGTTTTTATCATAAAATCCGAATCTGTGATAAAAATAGGGGTTCTTATTTAAAAATTCAAAGTGCTCCCCCCCCCCGTCCACAGGGGGTGGGAGGGTGGCGGGAATTCAGTACTAACGGATGCCCCCCTTTGAGATATTAAATTTTGGATTCGGCAAATTTTTCTGTCCGATGCGTATTTTTCGAAATATAACAAATTCCAGGTTAAATGAATCACCCGGTATCCATATTTTTTGAGAATAATAATTATTCTTTTTCACAAACCTTTATTGATAAGGTTTGTATATTCAATCTCTTTACATTAATAAGTTTGTAATATGAAAATTGGTTTTTTATTTAATTAGGCCTAGTGTGTTATAGACACTAGTTAAATTAACTTGACAAGAATAAATTACGTACAGAGGGATAACTTTTTGTTCAGAAATATTAGAAAAGCTATAAGTCGTTAGGGAGACGACATACTAGAAAAAATTATTACTATTATTATTTTTTAACAAATTACATTCTTTATGAAAAAATACAATTAGGTATGCATGGTATATAATATAGATCAGCTATTCTCAACCGCTGGTCCGGCGGACCACCAGTGGTCCGCGGAGAAATTTTACTAGTCCGCGGACAATTTTTTCTATCCGCAAAAAAAAATTACTTATCAAAAAAATAATAATAATAATAATCGTAAGAGTGATATTTTTTGTTGTGTTCCTATGTCCATGAGTTTGTAATTTTTTTTATAATTTTCTGTGATTTTTGTTAAAGCTTTATATACTCAATTTTTATATGTATATATAATTACATATCTTTACATTTAAATATTATTGTAAGTAAATGATAATAAAAATGTTACAATTAACTTATGTAGTAGTTCTTTAATATCTAGTAAAATTTTGTTGTTAAAAAAATATCACTGGTCCGCGAATTTTTTTTACAAATTTTACTGGTCCGCGGGCCAAAAAAGGTTGAGAAACGCTGATATAGATAACATGACTTAATAGTAATAAACTTTTGGAAACTTTTGCTAGGAATGTAAATGTTTCCAAAGAAGCCCGTTTGTGTATATACAATGCAGTTGCAGGTGCCTACGTAAATGTATGGTAGTGAATGTTTTTGGTTTGGTTGCAAAAGCATAAGCGCGGAAAATGACTGCTGTAGAATTGAGATTTTTACGTGGGGTATGTGGTGTAAATAGGAGAGATCGGGTACGAAATACGATTAGTGTATGATGAGTGGGAAATTGAAAAACTAATGTTGTAGCAAAAGTTGGTGTTAGTCAGTTAAGATCTGGTTCGGACATGTTGAGCGAATGCGTCTAAATTAAATTTCATTTCATATCTTAACTGACCAACACCAACTTTTGCTACAACATTTTTCTTTAATTAGATATTGCATTTACCTTCAAAACTGAGTCTATAAATACATATTTATTTTGAAATTAAATTACATTTTATATCTTAACTGACCAACACCAACTTTTGCTACAACATTTTTCTTTAATTAGATATTGCCTACGTTGATGTATGGTAGTGAATGTTGTATATTTTCATATTTATTACTCGTATTTTGTGCCCCCGTGAAAAAAAAACACGCTAAAAAAATTCGATTTTACAAATATCGGTGCCTACGTTGATGTATGGTAGTGAATGTTTCTCGTATTTGATATTAATGAAGCTAGTAAGATATATTTATTATATTTGTTACTTGTATTTTAATGAATTGAACGATTTGAAATTTTTATAGTTCTGTGTTAATTTTTAATATTTGCCGCCATTTTGAAAAAAAAACAAGGAAACTATTTAATTTTCATAGTTCTGTGTTAATTTTTAATGTTTGCCGCCATTTTGAAAAAAAAACAAGGAAACTATTTAATTTTCATAGTTCTGTGTTAATTTTTGTATATATATTTTTTTTACACATTGCGTATAGAATTATTTAGAAAAAAAATTTAAAAACTTTATATATAATACGTAATTCTTAAAGCACATTGTATATATTTGTATAATGCAATTTTTCAAACACATCGTGTACATAATTCATTATAATTATAATATATATATAAATAATATTTGAAGCACACTTAGTATATCTATGTTTCATTTTTAATATAAATAACATGTAAAATATAGGAACAACAGAACACGTGAAATCCTCGTCAAGTTTTATCGGCAAGCAAGCCTTCACTTCCCGCCAACAAATCTCACATTTCACGTAGACTTGAGGAATTGTAGTATATACTAAGTGTCTGCCGGAATTATTATATATTATATTAAATTTATCGAAAAAATTGTATTTTTATGAAGAATTTCGTATATTATATATATATATATATATATATATATATATATATATATATATATATATATATATATATATACCATGTGTTGTTTAAAGAATCATACATATACTATCTGTCTAAAAAATTACATATTATTATATATTATATTGAATTAATTTAAAAAAATTGTAGTTTATTTAAAAATATCGTATATTCTGCATATACCAGGTGTTTAAAAAATCATATATACCATGTGTGTCTAAAGAAATAAAAATTTATTTGAATTTTTTTTTAATAAAATTGTAAAATATTGAAAAAATTCACTTACTTGATAGACATCTCTGGATGCAATATTAGTCTTTGATAATAACTGAAGTAAGTTCTGTAAGTTATGACTGGTTTTTTACAAGATTATGACTGTTTTTCACAAGGTTATGACTATTTTTTACAAGGCCACGTCTATTCCTTACAAGGTTATGTCTATTTTTCACAAGATTATGTCTGTTTTTTACAAGATTATGTCTGTTTTTTTACAAGGCTATGTCTATTTTTCACAAGGTTATGTCCGTTATTCACAAGGTTATGACTGTTTTTTTACAAGGTTATGTCTATTTTTCACAAGGTTATGTCTATCCTTCACAAGATTATGTCTGTTTTTCACAAGATTATGTCTGTTTTTTACAAGGCTATGTCTATCTTTCACAAGGTCATGTCTGTCTTTCACAAGGCCACGACTGTTTTCTACAAGGCCACGACTGTTTTTCACAAGATTATGTCTGTTTTTCACAAGGCCAAGTATGGTTTTCACAAGATAATGACTGTTTTTTTACAAGGCTACGTCTGTTCTTCACAAGATCATGTCTGTTTTTCACAAGGTTATGACTGTTTTTCACAAGATTTTATGTCTGTTTTTGACAAGATTATTTTTATTGATTAATATTATTAAACCCCCCCCCCCCACACCCCTTGACAAGTTTTTAGCTACGCCACTGCATTGCATTCTTAATCGAAAATAAAAATATTTTTAAACGTGTATGGAAAGCTTTAAATAATTCTGAACATTATTGTTCTATACAATATTTCGGTCCAAAAAAATTATCCAACAATTTTAAATTTCGTGAGTCATTTTATAATAAATCTGATGGCCAATTATGTAGAGTTGATATATATATATATATACTGGGTGTCCCATTTTAATCCGCCACCTGCAATAACTTTAAAATCGTGCATCGGACAAAAAAATGTTTCGGATAAAAAGTAAATGGTTTCGAGGGGGACATCTGATGCAGAGACCCTTGCCCGCTCTGGACCCCCTGAGGGGCGGGAAAGGGGGGCAACTTTGAAATATTAAATGGAACACTCTATTTTTTATTGTAGATTCTGATAGGCCATTAAAAAGTATACAAATTTTATTTCAAGACTTTTTTTTTATCTTTGATAGATGCGCTGCAAACAGCATTTTTTTTCTCAGTTTATCAATCTTCAATTTGAAAAAAAAGTGTAACTAAGTACGATATTCAAGATTTTTTCAGTTCTTTGGGAAGAGGGCGGGCAAGGGTCACTGCATCAAATATCTTCCTCGAAACCATTAACTTTAAGTTAATGGTTTAGAGGGGTATAACTTTAAGTTAATGGCTTCGAGGGGATATCTGATTCAGTGACCCTTGCCCCCCCTTCTTTCCAAAGAACTGAAAAGAACTTGAATATCGTACTTAGTTACACCTTTTTTTTCAAATTGAAAACTGATAAACTGAGAAAAAAAGATAAACAAAAAGTCTTAAAATAAAATTTACATACTTTTTAATGGCCTATCAGAATCTACAATAAAAAATAGGGTGTTCTATTTAAGATTTCAAAGTTGCCCCCCTTTCCCGCCACCCAGGGGGTCCGGAGGGGGCAAGGGTCTCTGCATCAGATGTCCCCCTCGAAACCATTTACTTTTTATCCGGAACATTTTTTTGTCCGATGCACGATTTTAAAGTTATTGCAGGTGGCGGATTAAAATGGGACACCCAGTATAATGTTATACCATATTGTTCAGACAGTCAAGCATTTAATGGTAATTTGGTATTTACTTCAAAAGCATTTTACAATACAATAACTAGTCGTGCAAAATTTTTAAATGCGAATGAAAACTGCTTGTCCGATCTTTAATAACAAATAATGGATATACTATATACACACATATGTTATAATGTATTAATTTATGTATATAAATAAAAGATGTTAAAACATTGAAGTTTTATTATTTAGATCCTTTGCTTCATAATATTAATTTTTTTTTTAGTAATATTAAAGTTATATAGTTTACAACAAATTAACCAATAATTTAATTAAATTACACAAATGACATTACAGTAAATAATCAACACTTAGAAACGAATTACTTGATAACAATAGATACCTACTTAGATTATACAAATTCATAAATTTTCAATTAAAATAAAATTATATACATACAGAATCACACCACTATGTGTAAGGGTGTGGCACAAACTTTATCATCCATTACGCAGTATTTGATACATTTCAATCACTTTACAATCTAGAAACTGCGCTCTAGTTGTCATGGTAATACAATGCTTCTTTGTTTTCGCATATAAACTTTTCCAAATAGTAAATAAGTTATAATGTTATAGAAGCAATTTCATATGGTGACAAAAACGAATTTACAAGTTTTTTTAACGAATATTTGATATTATTTTCGATAATAGATTAGAACCTTGTGAAAAAAAAATCATAACCTTGTGAAAAACAGTCACAACCTTGTGGGAGACTGACAGTCTGAATGGTTCTCCCAGTCGCAAGGAATCTTAAAATAACCGCTAATCTTTCACGAACTGATATTAGCTGTGTTTTTTTTACATTCCACTCAGATCAGTAAATCTTATAAATGAGCTGAGTGAGTTGTATTGATAAATAAAACAGTTTATTTGAAAGTGACATTTAAAATCGTAAGTTCCACATATATATGATATAACCTAAAATATTAGATGTATTTGGATTGTTTGCGTTGATAATTTATTGCAACTCGCCTCGGATATATCTATTTTTTTGATTTCACAGTAAAATACTCAAATGTAAATGTCAACCAGTATCAAACACGTTATCAAATCTTAAACTAGAAAAATTTGAATTGCGGGCATGTGCGCTCACTTGAATCTCAGCTAAACACTAGCTAAATATGCAACTAAGTATCGGTAACGGGGGGAAGTAATTCACTCACTTCGAACTCAGTTACGAGACGATAAATAAAACAGCTATTATTTCAAGGTTACTGATCTGAGCTGAGTTTTTCGGTAAAAAAAAAACCACAGCTATTGCATCGCTCATAACTGTATTATACGCGGTGTCAACTTGTTAAAAAGATTTTCGTCGATTGCGGTAGTAATTTTTATAGTCATCTAAAGCTAAAATTACATCAATCAGACTGTCAGTTTGACTGATAAGTGTAGGGGGCTTCGTGATTGAAGTCAGGAATAACAGTCTGATTTTTCATTCAGATTACAATTTTAAAAATATTGTTGTTGTAAATATATTTTTAATAAAATATATTTTAAATAGGTAAGTAGGCATAGCGACAGTTGTGGCTTCCCCCACCACTACCCATTTTTAAAATTTTCCTCGCCCCTGATTGGTCGAATGGACGTACCACGTGACCCTATATGCCCCGCCCTTGTTTTGGCGGTAAATTTAAATTTTTGTACAACGCCGCACCCTAAAATTGATTGATATTGATTATCAGCAGTGCGTATGTGCCCCTCAATAGGGCTCTGCCCCCGGGCCCCATTGTTGCTTCGGAAAAGGCTCCGATGATTCTATTAACAGAATAAATTTGGTTTTGTAATGATTTTGAGATATTGATTATTGATTGATTATCGATTACATCTAATTATAGATTATGTATATTTGTACACATGCGAAACGCCCGAGTTAATATAATTAATTAAATAAATAAAAATTTGTCAGCGTTGGGGATCGAACTACGATTCTCTGGCACACCAGACATGTCTTTTAGCCTCTCGGCTAATTTAAACATACGAAATATAAAGTTAAAACAAGTATAAAATAAGTGTTTATCTAGTTATACGTCACACATGTATATCGACCGCAACACATCCTGTCCCTACATACATACAAAATGAAATAATGTAATCTATTTAGAGCTTCGGTTATTTATCTTATAAAAAAAAAAAAAAAAAAAAAAAAAAAAACCTAATGTTTACTTAATATATCTTTTCTCATATAAAAATCTGATGTTTATGTAACACTTCTTTTAATAAAAAAGATATTACACAAATATACAGCTAACCAACAACAGCTAAACAACAGTAGCTAAACATACATCATACATACATCAAACAACCCTCAAACATACACCATACATACATTAAACAACCCTCAAACATACATCATACATACACCATACGTACGTCATACATACATCAGACATACGTCATACATACATCAGACATACGTCATACATACATGAGACATACATGATACATCGCGCGGTGACGGGGATCTTCCGGATTTAATTCGGACATGTATTTGTTGTTAGCTTTGGCGTAACGATTGCAACATGTCGTTATCAGTACACAATGAGGACAAGCATCTGAAAGAATTAAAATAAACTAGATAAATAAAATTTCAAAATACATATAAATTATTGCGTCACCCACCACATCCTGACCTTGTGCGTTGAGGTACATGTATTTAAATGGGAAAATGTTTCAGACAGCAAATAAAAACAAATTAACATTGTTTCTTATGGAAAAAACGAACACTTATCACGTTTCTAAGCATGCATGACTAAAAACGTTTTCTATTCCGTCCGCACAGGAAATCATAGATTATAAATAGACCGTCTGTATTATCATACCCTCATTCTTAAGTTATCTGTCGTGCTGTAAAGACGTAAAAATGCAGAAATTTGAAATTGTGAGTGAATACGCTACAAAAGTGAAAAAATTTAATGTGAACGGTCGCAAGATTGTTTTTAAAATAAAAGATATTCCCAACAATGAAGAACCCTTAGAATGGGTGAGAAATAGTGTAAACGATGTAATTGAGTACATAACCTCAAATGTCGACCCTGATGATAAGGTGGGATTTACGTTCACGTCAGAGAACTTTAAAGAGAAAGCGCCCGGATGGTTGTCGTTCCGTACCGCTAAAACCGTCACTTTTGACGATGTGTGGAAGGTGTTGGGTGGTATTTTCCAAAGTAACTCAGTAGGCATAGCGACAGTTGTGGCTTCCCCCACCACTACCCATTTTTAAAATTTTCCTCGCCCCTGATTGGTCGAATGGACGTACCACGTGACCCTATATGCCCCGCCCTTGTTTTGGCGGTAAATTTAAATTTTTGTACAACGCCGCACCCTAAAATTGATTGATATTGATTATCAGCAGTGCGTATGTGCCCCTCAATAGGGCTCTGCCCCCGGGCCCCATTGTTGCTTCGGAAAAGGCTCCGATGATTCTATTAACAGAATAAATTTGGTTTTGTAATGATTTTGAGATATTGATTATTGATTGATTATCGATTACATCTAATTATAGATTATGTATATTTGTACACATGCGAAACGCCCGAGTTAATATAATTAATTAAATAAATAAAAATTTGTCAGCGTTGGGGATCGAACTACGATTCTCTGGCACACCAGACATGTCTTTTAGCCTCTCGGCTAATTTAAACATACGAAATATAAAGTTAAAACAAGTATAAAATAAGTGTTTATCTAGTTATACGTCACACATGTATATCGACCGCAACACATCCTGTCCCTACATACATACAAAATGAAATAATGTAATCTATTTAGAGCTTCGGTTATTTATCTTATAAAAAAAAAAAAAAAAAAAAAAAAAAAAACCTAATGTTTACTTAATATATCTTTTCTCATATAAAAATCTGATGTTTATGTAACACTTCTTTTAATAAAAAAGATATTACACAAATATACAGCTAACCAACAACAGCTAAACAACAGTAGCTAAACATACATCATACATACATCAAACAACCCTCAAACATACACCATACATACATTAAACAACCCTCAAACATACATCATACATACACCATACGTACGTCATACATACATCAGACATACGTCATACATACATCAGACATACGTCATACATACATGAGACATACATGATACATCGCGCGGTGACGGGGATCTTCCGGATTTAATTCGGACATGTATTTGTTGTTAGCTTTGGCGTAACGATTGCAACATGTCGTTATCAGTACACAATGAGGACAAGCATCTGAAAGAATTAAAATAAACTAGATAAATAAAATTTCAAAATACATATAAATTATTGCGTCACCCACCACATCCTGACCTTGTGCGTTGAGGTACATGTATTTAAATGGGAAAATGTTTCAGACAGCAAATAAAAACAAATTAACATTGTTTCTTATGGAAAAAACGAACACTTATCACGTTTCTAAGCATGCATGACTAAAAACGTTTTCTATTCCGTCCGCACAGGAAATCATAGATTATAAATAGACCGTCTGTATTATCATACCCTCATTCTTAAGTTATCTGTCGTGCTGTAAAGACGTAAAAATGCAGAAATTTGAAATTGTGAGTGAATACGCTACAAAAGTGAAAAAATTTAATGTGAACGGTCGCAAGATTGTTTTTAAAATAAAAGATATTCCCAACAATGAAGAACCCTTAGAATGGGTGAGAAATAGTGTAAACGATGTAATTGAGTACATAACCTCAAATGTCGACCCTGATGATAAGGTGGGATTTACGTTCACGTCAGAGAACTTTAAAGAGAAAGCGCCCGGATGGTTGTCGTTCCGTACCGCTAAAACCGTCACTTTTGACGATGTGTGGAAGGTGTTGGGTGGTATTTTCCAAAGTAACTCAGAGGGGTTGGCCACCGATAAATTTCGGCTTATGGCCACCTATGTGAAGCTGCCACGAGGTTCCGGAAGAAACGGACGAGTTGTACATAAATACAACACGTTTGAGGAGGAGTGTAAGGCAAGGAGAGGCATTATTTTTATCGAAAATAATGACAATTTGTGTCTTCTACGGGCTATTGTTGTGGCGATGGCCAAAGTAAAAGGAAACCCGAACTATGATAAAATTAGACGAAACAGGTGTGGGATGCAGGATAAGGGAGTGAAAAAATTATTGGAGGAGACAGGTATGGAAGTACCCGAGAGCGGAGCAGGGGTGGAGGAACTCAGGATGCTGCAACAACATCTGAAAAAGTACAAGATCACAGTGTATGAACATGGAAGCAAGGGTCGGGAGTTGATGTTTGAGGGCGAGAACACCGACGCCCAATACAAAATCAATTTGCTTCATCATAACAACCATTACAACGTTATCACAAGCCTGACTGCAGCATTTGCGTGTGGTTATTATTGTGAGGCGTGTCATATACCGTATGATCACAAAAACAAACATCGTTGTGGTGCAACGTGCCCATGCTGTCAGCAAGCTCCACCATGTGAACCTGCAGACAATATTTCGTGCATAGTTTGCAGTCGGGAGTTTCGGTCACCGCAATGTTTTAAAAACCATATAACAGATGGTTCATACGGTAACGGAGCAGTTTGTGACGTACTCAAACGTTGCACAAAGTGTTTGAAAACACTAAACATGAACCTGAGACCCCAGCATGTGTGCGGAGAAATCTTCTGCAAATTATGTAGAGGATTCAAACCAGCTGGTCACTATTGCTATATACGCCCAAACAATAAAGAGCCTGGAACAGAGGGTGTTCTATTTGTGTTTTTCGACTTGGAGACACGGCAGGAAACACAAATTGACGACAACAATACTGTGATTCATATATATATATATATATATATATATATATACAAATAATTAATTTTTAAAATAACTTAAAAAAATTAATTAAAAAAAAAAGACATAAAATAATAATATTAATTAAAAACTATTAATAGATTATAAATATTAATTAATAACATTTTTATTTTATTCTATAAAATGTAATTGGTGCTTATCTGTCATAACCTTGTGGAAAACCGTCATAATTTTGTGAAAAACCGTTATAACCTTGTAAAAAAACAGTTATAATTTTGTGAAAAACAGTCATAACCTTGTGAAAAATAGTTATGATTTTGTGAAAAACTTTATAATTTTGTGAAAAACAGTCATAATCTTGTGAAAAACAGTCATAACTTTGTGAAAAACAGTCATAACTTGTTTTTCATTTTTTTTTTTTTACAAGATTTTGTTTGTTTTTCACAAGGTTATGATTGTTTTTTTACAAGATTTTGTCTGTTTTTTTTACAAGATTTCGTCTGTTTTTCACAAGGTTATGTCTTTTTTTTTTTTTACAAGATTTTGTTTGTTTTTCACAAGGTTATGACTGTTTTTGACAAGATTACTATGATTTTTTGGATGGTTTTTACTGTTTTTTTTTTTTTTTTTTATAAGATTATGACTGTTTTTCACAAGGTTATGATTGTTTATCACAAGGTTATGTTTGATTTTAATATGATTTTACATATTTTTTAAGATTTTAGAAGTGGTTTCTTTCTCGATATATCCATATATATTTATATATATATATATATATATATATATATATATATATATATATATATATATATATATATATTAAGTTAATAAAAAAAATTTATTGTATGTTGTTAAATCTAATCGTATGAATAATTTAATAAGAAAAATTAATGTATATATTGACAAATCTAATCCTGTGCTTAGTTATTAAGATAAGTAAATGTATATCGAGATATTTAATCCTGTTATTAGATATTTAGGTTAGGTAAATGTATATCGAGATATTTAATCCTGTGATTAGATAGTTAAGTAGGTAAATTTATATTGACAAATTTAATCATATGATTAAGTTTGCAAGAAAAATTAATGTTTGTTTTTTTTTTTTTTTTAGTCATTCGATTACACACAATCCGCGCAATACACACACACACCCACCCGCGCATGTATTACACGCACACACGCCAGACCCCCCGGGGTTTTGACATTTGAAAGAAGCGATGACACATGACACAACACGATGTGAAAGAAGCCAGGAGGGGGGGGGGTGGGGGCGGGAGAGAGAGAGAGAGAGAGAGAGAGAGAAAGAGAAAGAGAGAGAGAGAGAGAGATAGAGAGAGAGAGAGAGAGATATGTGATATACGATATATGTATTTATTTATTTGTATATATTTATTTATATATAGGATATATGATAGATTAATTAGCTATTATGAATGTGTATTGATGGTCTTAGCTTAGCATATATACACATATATATATATATATATATATATATATATATATATATATATATGTATATATGTGTATATATATATATATATATATATATATATATATATATATATATATATATATATATATATATATAGAGAAGAAACCCACTTGTATAATCTTATAAAATCAATAAAACCATAGTAAAATCAGACATAACCTTGTGAAAAACAGTCATAACCTTGTGAAAAACAGTCATAATCTTGTAAAACACTTTATATATTTGTAAAAAAAACAGTCATAACCTTGTAAAAAAACAGTCATAACCTTGTAAAAAACATTCATAATCTTGTAAAACACTTTATATATTTGTAAAAAACCAGTCATAACCATGTAAAAACCATATATATACATATATATATATATATATATATATATATATATATATATATATCGAGGAGAAAACTACATGTAAAATCTTATAAAAACTATAAAATCATTGCAAAAACAGACATAACCTTGTGAAAAACAACAATAACCTTGTGAAATACTTAATAAACTTGTGAGAAACAGACATAACCTTAACGAAACCAATGATAAATTTGTTAAAAAAAAAGACATATGCAATCTTGTAAAAAACAACAATAACCTTGTGAAAAAAATAAAACCACATGACCATCTTGAGTACTAGATAAATTTATCTTGTAAAGATACACTAATAATTAATTGTTAGACCAATCAATATTAGCAGCAGATTGATAAGAGAAGCAATAGAAATTTATAATGATAACAGTAATGATTATGAAGTATAGCACTGAGTCAAATAAAATATGGTTTCCGTTAATTAAAAATGTATAAATTATATGATCTAGTATTTATTTGTTACCTAGTAACTTGTTTCTATCTTCTGTAATGTCATTTCATATATCACTTATCCTGATGAAGACGGACATTGAGTTTCGGTGAGTACGTCGATATTAAATAAATATTAGATACAGAACTTTAACCTAAAGTAGTTTTATTTTAGGATACCTTTTTTTTAAGTAAAATTACATATAACGTATTATTATTATCAGTCCTAATGTGATGATGATTTATGTAGATTAGTACCTACTCATGATCAATAATCTTAATTCTACATTTATGTAACAATTACATGATGCAAAAACAAAACTGTCGGTTAATTTAGTTAATTTGTTACTATTTATCAACTAACACTATTTTCATACAATAATTTTGATTTTAAAATTAACACACTATTCTGCTAATTAAATAAAAATCTATAGAAAATATTTTTCAAATTAATGTATTAATTAAAAATGTTTTTTAAAAAAAAAAAAACGAAATTTATCAGAATAGTTAATCTAAATTGACATAGAAAAGGGTCAATTTGACAAAAAACAAACAAACAAAATATATATATATTCTTTTAAACACAAATAAATGAGATACACACGATAACAAACTTAAATTACTTAATTTAATTAACAAAAAGATAATAAATGCTAACAGATCTTAATTAATAAATTAGTAAATCACATGTGAGGCTGAACGACGGATCAACAAATGAACATCAATTTCGTAACAAATGTAAGAATTATACTTAAACCAGAATTTGCCTTGAATGCACCCGTTTTTCTGTCGTACAGCACAAGAATGAAAAACAAAACGTATCTCAAATACACTGGTGAGAACAATACAACAAAACACAATTAAGTTGCTTAGAAATAGTAACATACAATAAATTGCATATAATTATTACAAAATTGAAAGATAAATGAAATCTTTCTATTACGGCCCTGTCGTCGCTTTGTTTGCCGTTTGACAATGCGCGCCGATGTCAGCTGTAATTGGCGTAGGCCGCCCAACAATGGCGGGCTGATGATTGAGCGCGCGCTTACCGCCTTTTAATAAACCTAATAAAGATAGACAAATTCGTGGTTAAATAAAATATCGAACGTGTTAAGTAAATATTTATTCATTATCAAATAACAAGTGCGAAGAACAGTAAACAGTAAAAACGACAGAAAATATCGAACAAAAGCAAATGAAAATAAACTTTACAAATACATATACTTATAATTTAAATCACATTTTGTAGGCACACAATATTTGTATAAATAGCGATTGAGTAAACAAACACAATAATACTTTAATTATAACAATTATATAGTATAACGAGAGCTGGATAGTATTTATAATACTAAATATTTATTAAAATACTTTCAATAGCATATTATCCATTAATATTTATACTTATAGAATAGAAAATAATGATTTTATTTTAAAATACTGCCAAGTATATAAAATACTCCAAAGTATTTTGTGTTATGTTTCTAATTTTTTGTCAAGTATGAAAAAGTTATTAAATATAAATTATATTATAAATAACATGTGTTTGTGTATTACTTAATTTAAAATACAGTAAAACTTTGTTTCCTCAATGTTACAAGTACTGAAATTTTGAATAAAAATTGCAAATATACGATAAAATTGAAAAACAATTTTACCTATCATTTTTTAAAATTGATATTTCAAAATAAAATTATTGTGTCTATTATTTAAAAAATAAATGCTGCAAACGTGTTATAAAACTAATACATGATTGTATTTAATACTGTAAGTATAAATTTGAACGAGAAAATGTATTCTAAAGTAATACAGATATTTGTATTTTAAATAAATTTTCTAGTAGTGATTCACAGCTCTGGTACAAAAAAACATAATATTTAAACATATGAAATTGTAACAAAAATTTTATTCACAAAGAAAAAAACAACGAAAAATTTACGCGAAAACATTAATAATAAACAAAAAAAGCAAATAAGTAATTTTCTAGACAGCAACTTGTACATAGCCATCCGATATTATTAACCCAATGAATAAAATTCGGATTTAAGAAGTGTAATATTCAAACTGACAATTTCAGGAATTTGTTTGTCAGCGAATTGAAAAACTAAAAGATTCTTTGTTTTGATCTCTTCTGAATCAGTGTACGGTACAATGTTGCCAATATCAATATATTTATTTTCATCGTCTTCCACACGCACAGCATAGTTGAAAAATAATTTCTCATCGGAATCGTCAATTAAATAAACACCACAAGAAAATTGAGCTGATTTGTAATTCGTTTCAATTAGAAAGAGTAAATCACTTGCTTTCACCAGTATACGATTCGGAGAGTTTAAATTAAGCACAATTTCAGCTGGTTGCTGAAGTACATCACTTGAATGTTCGGTAAGCAAATGCTGCGACAGTTTATTTGTATCACCACGCCAAGAACATTCGCACGGTAGAAATGGACATGACACAGTTTTAAATGGACAGTTTATCTCGTGGCTGTTGATCGTAGTCGTCAAAGAATGTGTTTCCTTGCAACCATTTTTCCTGTATCGGCATGGGAACTGTATGCCCTCTTCGAAAGACGAACCACTGGAGCTTGCCATTTTCAAAACACACGGCTATGAGAACACTTTGTTACAGTAACAAAATATTTACCAGCTGTATTTATACTACTGCACTCTGCAACTTATGACAACTGAAACACGGCTCACAGCAGAGTTTGCTTGCGAAATAATTTGGTAGGGGGTGAAGGGGAGACGAGAAGGGGATGATTGCGCCGGTCTCGCGAAAGGGGAGGAAATTTCAATTCGTGTGTGGTCCGAAAGTTTCGCAGACAACAACAATAAATAATTTTAACTAGGACGGATATTGTATATATATATATATATATATATATATATATATATATATATATATATACAAGCGTTGCTAACAACTATAACCAATAGAAACAAATATAACAATTCTCATTTTAATTTTTTATTTAGTGTCAGCTGCTATTATTGGCTAATGTTGTTAGCAACGTTGTTAAAATTTAGCAACTTTCTTAGAGAATCAGGCCGATTATAACAAACTATACTATACCATTGATATATGTAAATCAGAATTTTCTTTTCATAGAGAAAATAATTTATTCAATTTCTATAACATCGGGATGGAATTATGGCCACTCTAAATAATGTTTTATTTGTCAAAATAATATAAAAAATTGCGCTGATCAAATAGTAATAGGGGGAAGGAGGGGCGGCACAGAATAATATAAATTTTACGGAAATTTAATAGCATATTTTAAATATGCGGTAAATTTTTTTTTTTTTTTTATAAAAATTGACAAAAACATACATCAAATAACGACCTACTCCCACCAGAAATTACATAGTTTTAAACCAAATAAAGTCAATATATATACTTGTTCATAGATGGCGCGTATAATTGAATTAAGTTGTCGTATACCGAACAAAAGTCGTATACCGAGCAACATTTGTTTCCAAAGCAGACGTATATCGAGGTACCATTGTATAATGATCAACACCACATATATATATATATATATATATATATATATATATATATATATATATATATATATATATATATATATATATATATATAATTATATAATTATATATTTATAAATTAAATAGCCAAAAAGACATATCACACAGCCCTGTTTCACACCTTAATACGAAACCAATCACTTAATATTTAATATTAATAATAAATATTGATTAAAATTTGAATTTGCATTACATTTGCTTATTTATAAAAAGAAATAATTTATAATCTGTATTTATAATAATTCATGTGGTAAAATTTACAATATAATTTTTCCGCGAGAAGACATAAATTCAATGGAATTTATTGTAATTTCACAGAGACCTTCCTTAAGTGAACATAAATAATATTTTAGTCTTATTATGATAATTAAGTTGTCCTGTACAGGTAAATTAAGTCTCCTCTTGTGAAGTAAAGTTAAATTAATTTTATAATTTCAATATATATTAAAATAGTACATTTTATACTTACTATAAATTATGTACCTCATATTGGTTTTATTATCAAAATGAGTATATTTAAATGTTATTCTTTATGAAATTTATCGTTGTTACTGAATATATATATATATATATATATATATATATATATATATATATATATATATATATATATATATATATAGTGGGTAATGATTGAAGATTTTATTAAAATACAGGCTTTAACATTTTTACAGAAAATTAAATTAGATCTTGTGCCTCAGTATTTATCAAAAAAGTTAACATCATTTAGTGAAATTCATAATTACACTACTAGAAATAGAAATAATTATAGTTTGTCACATAAAAATAAGTCATCTACTAACAATTCAATTTTTAATAAAGGTATAAATGAATATAATAAGTTACCATTAGAGATAAAAAGTATTACTAATATAATGAGGTTTAGATGTAAGTTGACTGAATTATTTAGAAATGACTGATTTTGATAATAGTGTATATACACATTTGGGAATATTATTGTGTTATAATTTTTGTTTTTTCTTTTTATATATTTTTATTTTAAATGTTTATATTACTTATGTATATTTGTGAATAGCTGTATTTTTTTAAGCTAAATAAACGTCTATTATTATTATTATTATATATATGCCATATTGATTTTGTTTTACAACAAGCGATATGCGATTTTTCTAAATGTTTTTGTTCTTCATTTATATTTAATTTGATCAGTTAATAAATTTATAAAATAACTATAAGGGTTTGGAGCCAGCGCGAACAGAAATATAAATAAAAAATCCGCTTGTTACGTCCACAGTCCGGCCCTGGAACTAGTAGTACATAGTTGAAAAATAAAGCCGTATATATGAACTAGTTGCTATCTTACCCTGCGCACATTCCAATGTGTTTTCGTCGTAAACAAATTGCAATGAAGCGCTCCCCCCCCCCCACGCAGAAACGAATACATTACAAAAATGATAATAGGTACTTCGTTTGTCCCTTTTCTATCTCGCTAATAATAATGAAAATATCAAAGCTTGGGCCAACACAATATACATAATATATGCGAAAACATATTTGCTTATTTCAAAATGCTATAGTCACAACAACAAATACATTTATCAATTAAAAATATCAAATCGAACAAGTTATATGTCATAATAATATTATGTAAACTATATTTGTTTTTAATTTTTATTGTGTTAAATAAAATATTAATAATAATGAAAGATAATATACCGGGTGATTCATTTAACCTGGAATTTGTTATATTTCGAAAAATACGCATCGAACAGAAAAATTTGCTGAATCCAAACTTTAATATCTCAAAGGGGGGCATCCGCTAGTACTAAATTTCCGCCACCCCCCCAACCCCTGTGGGCGGGCGGGGGGCAACTTTGAAATCTTAAATAGGAACCCCTATTTTTTATCACAGATTCGGATTTTACGATAAAAACTACGTACATTTCGTCTGTAAAAAATTTTTCGATTCTCGACAGATGGCGCTGTAATCGTAAAAAAAGGATTTAACCTGGAATTTGTTATATTTCGAAAAATACGCATCGGGCAGAAAAATTTGCCGAATCCAAACTTTAACATCTCAAAGGGGGGCATCCGTTAGTACTGAATTCTCGCCACCCCCCATTTCCTGTGGGTGGGGCGGGGGCAACTTTAAAATCTTAAAAATTTCTTGCGATTACAGCGCCATCTGTCGAGAATCAAAAAAATTTTTTCGGACAAAATATACGTAGTTTTTATCATAAAATCCGAATCTGTGATAAAAATAGGGGTTCTTATTTAAAAATTCAAAGTGCTCCCCCCCCCCGTCCACAGGGGGTGGGAGGGTGGCGGGAATTCAGTACTAACGGATGCCCCCCTTTGAGATATTAAATTTTGGATTCGGCAAATTTTTCTGTCCGATGCGTATTTTTCGAAATATAACAAATTCCAGGTTAAATGAATCACCCGGTATCCATATTTTTTGAGAATAATAATTATTCTTTTTCACAAACCTTTATTGATAAGGTTTGTATATTCAATCTCTTTACATTAATAAGTTTGTAATATGAAAATTGGTTTTTTATTTAATTAGGCCTAGTGTGTTATAGACACTAGTTAAATTAACTTGACAAGAATAAATTACGTACAGAGGGATAACTTTTTGTTCAGAAATATTAGAAAAGCTATAAGTCGTTAGGGAGACGACATACTAGAAAAAATTATTACTATTATTATTTTTTAACAAATTACATTCTTTATGAAAAAATACAATTAGGTATGCATGGTATATAATATAGATCAGCTATTCTCAACCGCTGGTCCGGCGGACCACCAGTGGTCCGCGGAGAAATTTTACTAGTCCGCGGACAATTTTTTCTATCCGCAAAAAAAAATTACTTATCAAAAAAATAATAATAATAATAATCGTAAGAGTGATATTTTTTGTTGTGTTCCTATGTCCATGAGTTTGTAATTTTTTTTATAATTTTCTGTGATTTTTGTTAAAGCTTTATATACTCAATTTTTATATGTATATATAATTACATATCTTTACATTTAAATATTATTGTAAGTAAATGATAATAAAAATGTTACAATTAACTTATGTAGTAGTTCTTTAATATCTAGTAAAATTTTGTTGTTAAAAAAATATCACTGGTCCGCGAATTTTTTTTACAAATTTTACTGGTCCGCGGGCCAAAAAAGGTTGAGAAACGCTGATATAGATAACATGACTTAATAGTAATAAACTTTTGGAAACTTTTGCTAGGAATGTAAATGTTTCCAAAGAAGCCCGTTTGTGTATATACAATGCAGTTGCAGGTGCCTACGTAAATGTATGGTAGTGAATGTTTTTGGTTTGGTTGCAAAAGCATAAGCGCGGAAAATGACTGCTGTAGAATTGAGATTTTTACGTGGGGTATGTGGTGTAAATAGGAGAGATCGGGTACGAAATACGATTAGTGTATGATGAGTGGGAAATTGAAAAACTAATGTTGTAGCAAAAGTTGGTGTTAGTCAGTTAAGATCTGGTTCGGACATGTTGAGCGAATGCGTCTAAATTAAATTTCATTTCATATCTTAACTGACCAACACCAACTTTTGCTACAACATTTTTCTTTAATTAGATATTGCATTTACCTTCAAAACTGAGTCTATAAATACATATTTATTTTGAAATTAAATTACATTTTATATCTTAACTGACCAACACCAACTTTTGCTACAACATTTTTCTTTAATTAGATATTGCCTACGTTGATGTATGGTAGTGAATGTTGTATATTTTCATATTTATTACTCGTATTTTGTGCCCCCGTGAAAAAAAAACACGCTAAAAAAATTCGATTTTACAAATATCGGTGCCTACGTTGATGTATGGTAGTGAATGTTTCTCGTATTTGATATTAATGAAGCTAGTAAGATATATTTATTATATTTGTTACTTGTATTTTAATGAATTGAACGATTTGAAATTTTTATAGTTCTGTGTTAATTTTTAATATTTGCCGCCATTTTGAAAAAAAAACAAGGAAACTATTTAATTTTCATAGTTCTGTGTTAATTTTTAATGTTTGCCGCCATTTTGAAAAAAAAACAAGGAAACTATTTAATTTTCATAGTTCTGTGTTAATTTTTGTATATATATTTTTTTTACACATTGCGTATAGAATTATTTAGAAAAAAAATTTAAAAACTTTATATATAATACGTAATTCTTAAAGCACATTGTATATATTTGTATAATGCAATTTTTCAAACACATCGTGTACATAATTCATTATAATTATAATATATATATAAATAATATTTGAAGCACACTTAGTATATCTATGTTTCATTTTTAATATAAATAACATGTAAAATATAGGAACAACAGAACACGTGAAATCCTCGTCAAGTTTTATCGGCAAGCAAGCCTTCACTTCCCGCCAACAAATCTCACATTTCACGTAGACTTGAGGAATTGTAGTATATACTAAGTGTCTGCCGGAATTATTATATATTATATTAAATTTATCGAAAAAATTGTATTTTTATGAAGAATTTCGTATATTATATATATATATATATATATATATATATATATATATATATATATATATATATATATATATACCATGTGTTGTTTAAAGAATCATACATATACTATCTGTCTAAAAAATTACATATTATTATATATTATATTGAATTAATTTAAAAAAATTGTAGTTTATTTAAAAATATCGTATATTCTGCATATACCAGGTGTTTAAAAAATCATATATACCATGTGTGTCTAAAGAAATAAAAATTTATTTGAATTTTTTTTTAATAAAATTGTAAAATATTGAAAAAATTCACTTACTTGATAGACATCTCTGGATGCAATATTAGTCTTTGATAATAACTGAAGTAAGTTCTGTAAGTTATGACTGGTTTTTTACAAGATTATGACTGTTTTTCACAAGGTTATGACTATTTTTTACAAGGCCACGTCTATTCCTTACAAGGTTATGTCTATTTTTCACAAGATTATGTCTGTTTTTTACAAGATTATGTCTGTTTTTTTACAAGGCTATGTCTATTTTTCACAAGGTTATGTCCGTTATTCACAAGGTTATGACTGTTTTTTTACAAGGTTATGTCTATTTTTCACAAGGTTATGTCTATCCTTCACAAGATTATGTCTGTTTTTCACAAGATTATGTCTGTTTTTTACAAGGCTATGTCTATCTTTCACAAGGTCATGTCTGTCTTTCACAAGGCCACGACTGTTTTCTACAAGGCCACGACTGTTTTTCACAAGATTATGTCTGTTTTTCACAAGGCCAAGTATGGTTTTCACAAGATAATGACTGTTTTTTTACAAGGCTACGTCTGTTCTTCACAAGATCATGTCTGTTTTTCACAAGGTTATGACTGTTTTTCACAAGATTTTATGTCTGTTTTTGACAAGATTATTTTTATTGATTAATATTATTAAACCCCCCCCCCCCACACCCCTTGACAAGTTTTTAGCTACGCCACTGCATTGCATTCTTAATCGAAAATAAAAATATTTTTAAACGTGTATGGAAAGCTTTAAATAATTCTGAACATTATTGTTCTATACAATATTTCGGTCCAAAAAAATTATCCAACAATTTTAAATTTCGTGAGTCATTTTATAATAAATCTGATGGCCAATTATGTAGAGTTGATATATATATATATATACTGGGTGTCCCATTTTAATCCGCCACCTGCAATAACTTTAAAATCGTGCATCGGACAAAAAAATGTTTCGGATAAAAAGTAAATGGTTTCGAGGGGGACATCTGATGCAGAGACCCTTGCCCGCTCTGGACCCCCTGAGGGGCGGGAAAGGGGGGCAACTTTGAAATATTAAATGGAACACTCTATTTTTTATTGTAGATTCTGATAGGCCATTAAAAAGTATACAAATTTTATTTCAAGACTTTTTTTTTATCTTTGATAGATGCGCTGCAAACAGCATTTTTTTTCTCAGTTTATCAATCTTCAATTTGAAAAAAAAGTGTAACTAAGTACGATATTCAAGATTTTTTCAGTTCTTTGGGAAGAGGGCGGGCAAGGGTCACTGCATCAAATATCTTCCTCGAAACCATTAACTTTAAGTTAATGGTTTAGAGGGGTATAACTTTAAGTTAATGGCTTCGAGGGGATATCTGATTCAGTGACCCTTGCCCCCCCTTCTTTCCAAAGAACTGAAAAGAACTTGAATATCGTACTTAGTTACACCTTTTTTTTCAAATTGAAAACTGATAAACTGAGAAAAAAAGATAAACAAAAAGTCTTAAAATAAAATTTACATACTTTTTAATGGCCTATCAGAATCTACAATAAAAAATAGGGTGTTCTATTTAAGATTTCAAAGTTGCCCCCCTTTCCCGCCACCCAGGGGGTCCGGAGGGGGCAAGGGTCTCTGCATCAGATGTCCCCCTCGAAACCATTTACTTTTTATCCGGAACATTTTTTTGTCCGATGCACGATTTTAAAGTTATTGCAGGTGGCGGATTAAAATGGGACACCCAGTATAATGTTATACCATATTGTTCAGACAGTCAAGCATTTAATGGTAATTTGGTATTTACTTCAAAAGCATTTTACAATACAATAACTAGTCGTGCAAAATTTTTAAATGCGAATGAAAACTGCTTGTCCGATCTTTAATAACAAATAATGGATATACTATATACACACATATGTTATAATGTATTAATTTATGTATATAAATAAAAGATGTTAAAACATTGAAGTTTTATTATTTAGATCCTTTGCTTCATAATATTAATTTTTTTTTTAGTAATATTAAAGTTATATAGTTTACAACAAATTAACCAATAATTTAATTAAATTACACAAATGACATTACAGTAAATAATCAACACTTAGAAACGAATTACTTGATAACAATAGATACCTACTTAGATTATACAAATTCATAAATTTTCAATTAAAATAAAATTATATACATACAGAATCACACCACTATGTGTAAGGGTGTGGCACAAACTTTATCATCCATTACGCAGTATTTGATACATTTCAATCACTTTACAATCTAGAAACTGCGCTCTAGTTGTCATGGTAATACAATGCTTCTTTGTTTTCGCATATAAACTTTTCCAAATAGTAAATAAGTTATAATGTTATAGAAGCAATTTCATATGGTGACAAAAACGAATTTACAAGTTTTTTTAACGAATATTT
The DNA here is from genome assembly GCA_963966155.1 of Clivina fossor. Classification (NCBI taxonomy): domain Eukaryota; kingdom Metazoa; phylum Arthropoda; class Insecta; order Coleoptera; family Carabidae; genus Clivina; species Clivina fossor. Next base: position 105,113 of record CAWYQG010000082.1, on the reverse strand, counting down.
GATATTATTTTCGATAATAGATTAGAACCTTGTGAAAAAAAAATCATAACCTTGTGAAAAACAGTCACAACCTTGTGGGAGACTGACAGTCTGAATGGTTCTCCCAGTCGCAAGGAATCTTAAAATAACCGCTAATCTTTCACGAACTGATATTAGCTGTGTTTTTTTTACATTCCACTCAGATCAGTAAATCTTATAAATGAGCTGAGTGAGTTGTATTGATAAATAAAACAGTTTATTTGAAAGTGACATTTAAAATCGTAAGTTCCACATATATATGATATAACCTAAAATATTAGATGTATTTGGATTGTTTGCGTTGATAATTTATTGCAACTCGCCTCGGATATATCTATTTTTTTGATTTCACAGTAAAATACTCAAATGTAAATGTCAACCAGTATCAAACACGTTATCAAATCTTAAACTAGAAAAATTTGAATTGCGGGCATGTGCGCTCACTTGAATCTCAGCTAAACACTAGCTAAATATGCAACTAAGTATCGGTAACGGGGGGAAGTAATTCACTCACTTCGAACTCAGTTACGAGACGATAAATAAAACAGCTATTATTTCAAGGTTACTGATCTGAGCTGAGTTTTTCGGTAAAAAAAAAACCACAGCTATTGCATCGCTCATAACTGTATTATACGCGGTGTCAACTTGTTAAAAAGATTTTCGTCGATTGCGGTAGTAATTTTTATAGTCATCTAAAGCTAAAATTACATCAATCAGACTGTCAGTTTGACTGATAAGTGTAGGGGGCTTCGTGATTGAAGTCAGGAATAACAGTCTGATTTTTCATTCAGATTACAATTTTAAAAATATTGTTGTTGTAAATATATTTTTAATAAAATATATTTTAAATAGGTAAGTAGGCATAGCGACAGTTGTGGCTTCCCCCACCACTACCCATTTTTAAAATTTTCCTCGCCCCTGATTGGTCGAATGGACGTACCACGTGACCCTATATGCCCCGCCCTTGTTTTGGCGGTAAATTTAAATTTTTGTACAACGCCGCACCCTAAAATTGATTGATATTGATTATCAGCAGTGCGTATGTGCCCCTCAATAGGGCTCTGCCCCCGGGCCCCATTGTTGCTTCGGAAAAGGCTCCGATGATTCTATTAACAGAATAAATTTGGTTTTGTAATGATTTTGAGATATTGATTATTGATTGATTATCGATTACATCTAATTATAGATTATGTATATTTGTACACATGCGAAACGCCCGAGTTAATATAATTAATTAAATAAATAAAAATTTGTCAGCGTTGGGGATCGAACTACGATTCTCTGGCACACCAGACATGTCTTTTAGCCTCTCGGCTAATTTAAACATACGAAATATAAAGTTAAAACAAGTATAAAATAAGTGTTTATCTAGTTATACGTCACACATGTATATCGACCGCAACACATCCTGTCCCTACATACATACAAAATGAAATAATGTAATCTATTTAGAGCTTCGGTTATTTATCTTATAAAAAAAAAAAAAAAAAAAAAAAAAAAAACCTAATGTTTACTTAATATATCTTTTCTCATATAAAAATCTGATGTTTATGTAACACTTCTTTTAATAAAAAAGATATTACACAAATATACAGCTAACCAACAACAGCTAAACAACAGTAGCTAAACATACATCATACATACATCAAACAACCCTCAAACATACACCATACATACATTAAACAACCCTCAAACATACATCATACATACACCATACGTACGTCATACATACATCAGACATACGTCATACATACATCAGACATACGTCATACATACATGAGACATACATGATACATCGCGCGGTGACGGGGATCTTCCGGATTTAATTCGGACATGTATTTGTTGTTAGCTTTGGCGTAACGATTGCAACATGTCGTTATCAGTACACAATGAGGACAAGCATCTGAAAGAATTAAAATAAACTAGATAAATAAAATTTCAAAATACATATAAATTATTGCGTCACCCACCACATCCTGACCTTGTGCGTTGAGGTACATGTATTTAAATGGGAAAATGTTTCAGACAGCAAATAAAAACAAATTAACATTGTTTCTTATGGAAAAAACGAACACTTATCACGTTTCTAAGCATGCATGACTAAAAACGTTTTCTATTCCGTCCGCACAGGAAATCATAGATTATAAATAGACCGTCTGTATTATCATACCCTCATTCTTAAGTTATCTGTCGTGCTGTAAAGACGTAAAAATGCAGAAATTTGAAATTGTGAGTGAATACGCTACAAAAGTGAAAAAATTTAATGTGAACGGTCGCAAGATTGTTTTTAAAATAAAAGATATTCCCAACAATGAAGAACCCTTAGAATGGGTGAGAAATAGTGTAAACGATGTAATTGAGTACATAACCTCAAATGTCGACCCTGATGATAAGGTGGGATTTACGTTCACGTCAGAGAACTTTAAAGAGAAAGCGCCCGGATGGTTGTCGTTCCGTACCGCTAAAACCGTCACTTTTGACGATGTGTGGAAGGTGTTGGGTGGTATTTTCCAAAGTAACTCAGTAGGCATAGCGACAGTTGTGGCTTCCCCCACCACTACCCATTTTTAAAATTTTCCTCGCCCCTGATTGGTCGAATGGACGTACCACGTGACCCTATATGCCCCGCCCTTGTTTTGGCGGTAAATTTAAATTTTTGTACAACGCCGCACCCTAAAATTGATTGATATTGATTATCAGCAGTGCGTATGTGCCCCTCAATAGGGCTCTGCCCCCGGGCCCCATTGTTGCTTCGGAAAAGGCTCCGATGATTCTATTAACAGAATAAATTTGGTTTTGTAATGATTTTGAGATATTGATTATTGATTGATTATCGATTACATCTAATTATAGATTATGTATATTTGTACACATGCGAAACGCCCGAGTTAATATAATTAATTAAATAAATAAAAATTTGTCAGCGTTGGGGATCGAACTACGATTCTCTGGCACACCAGACATGTCTTTTAGCCTCTCGGCTAATTTAAACATACGAAATATAAAGTTAAAACAAGTATAAAATAAGTGTTTATCTAGTTATACGTCACACATGTATATCGACCGCAACACATCCTGTCCCTACATACATACAAAATGAAATAATGTAATCTATTTAGAGCTTCGGTTATTTATCTTATAAAAAAAAAAAAAAAAAAAAAAAAAAAAACCTAATGTTTACTTAATATATCTTTTCTCATATAAAAATCTGATGTTTATGTAACACTTCTTTTAATAAAAAAGATATTACACAAATATACAGCTAACCAACAACAGCTAAACAACAGTAGCTAAACATACATCATACATACATCAAACAACCCTCAAACATACACCATACATACATTAAACAACCCTCAAACATACATCATACATACACCATACGTACGTCATACATACATCAGACATACGTCATACATACATCAGACATACGTCATACATACATGAGACATACATGATACATCGCGCGGTGACGGGGATCTTCCGGATTTAATTCGGACATGTATTTGTTGTTAGCTTTGGCGTAACGATTGCAACATGTCGTTATCAGTACACAATGAGGACAAGCATCTGAAAGAATTAAAATAAACTAGATAAATAAAATTTCAAAATACATATAAATTATTGCGTCACCCACCACATCCTGACCTTGTGCGTTGAGGTACATGTATTTAAATGGGAAAATGTTTCAGACAGCAAATAAAAACAAATTAACATTGTTTCTTATGGAAAAAACGAACACTTATCACGTTTCTAAGCATGCATGACTAAAAACGTTTTCTATTCCGTCCGCACAGGAAATCATAGATTATAAATAGACCGTCTGTATTATCATACCCTCATTCTTAAGTTATCTGTCGTGCTGTAAAGACGTAAAAATGCAGAAATTTGAAATTGTGAGTGAATACGCTACAAAAGTGAAAAAATTTAATGTGAACGGTCGCAAGATTGTTTTTAAAATAAAAGATATTCCCAACAATGAAGAACCCTTAGAATGGGTGAGAAATAGTGTAAACGATGTAATTGAGTACATAACCTCAAATGTCGACCCTGATGATAAGGTGGGATTTACGTTCACGTCAGAGAACTTTAAAGAGAAAGCGCCCGGATGGTTGTCGTTCCGTACCGCTAAAACCGTCACTTTTGACGATGTGTGGAAGGTGTTGGGTGGTATTTTCCAAAGTAACTCAGAGGGGTTGGCCACCGATAAATTTCGGCTTATGGCCACCTATGTGAAGCTGCCACGAGGTTCCGGAAGAAACGGACGAGTTGTACATAAATACAACACGTTTGAGGAGGAGTGTAAGGCAAGGAGAGGCATTATTTTTATCGAAAATAATGACAATTTGTGTCTTCTACGGGCTATTGTTGTGGCGATGGCCAAAGTAAAAGGAAACCCGAACTATGATAAAATTAGACGAAACAGGTGTGGGATGCAGGATAAGGGAGTGAAAAAATTATTGGAGGAGACAGGTATGGAAGTACCCGAGAGCGGAGCAGGGGTGGAGGAACTCAGGATGCTGCAACAACATCTGAAAAAGTACAAGATCACAGTGTATGAACATGGAAGCAAGGGTCGGGAGTTGATGTTTGAGGGCGAGAACACCGACGCCCAATACAAAATCAATTTGCTTCATCATAACAACCATTACAACGTTATCACAAGCCTGACTGCAGCATTTGCGTGTGGTTATTATTGTGAGGCGTGTCATATACCGTATGATCACAAAAACAAACATCGTTGTGGTGCAACGTGCCCATGCTGTCAGCAAGCTCCACCATGTGAACCTGCAGACAATATTTCGTGCATAGTTTGCAGTCGGGAGTTTCGGTCACCGCAATGTTTTAAAAACCATATAACAGATGGTTCATACGGTAACGGAGCAGTTTGTGACGTACTCAAACGTTGCACAAAGTGTTTGAAAACACTAAACATGAACCTGAGACCCCAGCATGTGTGCGGAGAAATCTTCTGCAAATTATGTAGAGGATTCAAACCAGCTGGTCACTATTGCTATATACGCCCAAACAATAAAGAGCCTGGAACAGAGGGTGTTCTATTTGTGTTTTTCGACTTGGAGACACGGCAGGAAACACAAATTGACGACAACAATACTGTGATTCATATATATATATATATATATATATATATATACAAATAATTAATTTTTAAAATAACTTAAAAAAATTAATTAAAAAAAAAAGACATAAAATAATAATATTAATTAAAAACTATTAATAGATTATAAATATTAATTAATAACATTTTTATTTTATTCTATAAAATGTAATTGGTGCTTATCTGTCATAACCTTGTGGAAAACCGTCATAATTTTGTGAAAAACCGTTATAACCTTGTAAAAAAACAGTTATAATTTTGTGAAAAACAGTCATAACCTTGTGAAAAATAGTTATGATTTTGTGAAAAACTTTATAATTTTGTGAAAAACAGTCATAATCTTGTGAAAAACAGTCATAACTTTGTGAAAAACAGTCATAACTTGTTTTTCATTTTTTTTTTTTTACAAGATTTTGTTTGTTTTTCACAAGGTTATGATTGTTTTTTTACAAGATTTTGTCTGTTTTTTTTACAAGATTTCGTCTGTTTTTCACAAGGTTATGTCTTTTTTTTTTTTTACAAGATTTTGTTTGTTTTTCACAAGGTTATGACTGTTTTTGACAAGATTACTATGATTTTTTGGATGGTTTTTACTGTTTTTTTTTTTTTTTTTTATAAGATTATGACTGTTTTTCACAAGGTTATGATTGTTTATCACAAGGTTATGTTTGATTTTAATATGATTTTACATATTTTTTAAGATTTTAGAAGTGGTTTCTTTCTCGATATATCCATATATATTTATATATATATATATATATATATATATATATATATATATATATATATATATATATATATATTAAGTTAATAAAAAAAATTTATTGTATGTTGTTAAATCTAATCGTATGAATAATTTAATAAGAAAAATTAATGTATATATTGACAAATCTAATCCTGTGCTTAGTTATTAAGATAAGTAAATGTATATCGAGATATTTAATCCTGTTATTAGATATTTAGGTTAGGTAAATGTATATCGAGATATTTAATCCTGTGATTAGATAGTTAAGTAGGTAAATTTATATTGACAAATTTAATCATATGATTAAGTTTGCAAGAAAAATTAATGTTTGTTTTTTTTTTTTTTTTAGTCATTCGATTACACACAATCCGCGCAATACACACACACACCCACCCGCGCATGTATTACACGCACACACGCCAGACCCCCCGGGGTTTTGACATTTGAAAGAAGCGATGACACATGACACAACACGATGTGAAAGAAGCCAGGAGGGGGGGGGGTGGGGGCGGGAGAGAGAGAGAGAGAGAGAGAGAGAGAAAGAGAAAGAGAGAGAGAGAGAGAGATAGAGAGAGAGAGAGAGAGATATGTGATATACGATATATGTATTTATTTATTTGTATATATTTATTTATATATAGGATATATGATAGATTAATTAGCTATTATGAATGTGTATTGATGGTCTTAGCTTAGCATATATACACATATATATATATATATATATATATATATATATATATATATATATGTATATATGTGTATATATATATATATATATATATATATATATATATATATATATATATATATATATATATATATATAGAGAAGAAACCCACTTGTATAATCTTATAAAATCAATAAAACCATAGTAAAATCAGACATAACCTTGTGAAAAACAGTCATAACCTTGTGAAAAACAGTCATAATCTTGTAAAACACTTTATATATTTGTAAAAAAAACAGTCATAACCTTGTAAAAAAACAGTCATAACCTTGTAAAAAACATTCATAATCTTGTAAAACACTTTATATATTTGTAAAAAACCAGTCATAACCATGTAAAAACCATATATATACATATATATATATATATATATATATATATATATATATATATATCGAGGAGAAAACTACATGTAAAATCTTATAAAAACTATAAAATCATTGCAAAAACAGACATAACCTTGTGAAAAACAACAATAACCTTGTGAAATACTTAATAAACTTGTGAGAAACAGACATAACCTTAACGAAACCAATGATAAATTTGTTAAAAAAAAAGACATATGCAATCTTGTAAAAAACAACAATAACCTTGTGAAAAAAATAAAACCACATGACCATCTTGAGTACTAGATAAATTTATCTTGTAAAGATACACTAATAATTAATTGTTAGACCAATCAATATTAGCAGCAGATTGATAAGAGAAGCAATAGAAATTTATAATGATAACAGTAATGATTATGAAGTATAGCACTGAGTCAAATAAAATATGGTTTCCGTTAATTAAAAATGTATAAATTATATGATCTAGTATTTATTTGTTACCTAGTAACTTGTTTCTATCTTCTGTAATGTCATTTCATATATCACTTATCCTGATGAAGACGGACATTGAGTTTCGGTGAGTACGTCGATATTAAATAAATATTAGATACAGAACTTTAACCTAAAGTAGTTTTATTTTAGGATACCTTTTTTTTAAGTAAAATTACATATAACGTATTATTATTATCAGTCCTAATGTGATGATGATTTATGTAGATTAGTACCTACTCATGATCAATAATCTTAATTCTACATTTATGTAACAATTACATGATGCAAAAACAAAACTGTCGGTTAATTTAGTTAATTTGTTACTATTTATCAACTAACACTATTTTCATACAATAATTTTGATTTTAAAATTAACACACTATTCTGCTAATTAAATAAAAATCTATAGAAAATATTTTTCAAATTAATGTATTAATTAAAAATGTTTTTTAAAAAAAAAAAAACGAAATTTATCAGAATAGTTAATCTAAATTGACATAGAAAAGGGTCAATTTGACAAAAAACAAACAAACAAAATATATATATATTCTTTTAAACACAAATAAATGAGATACACACGATAACAAACTTAAATTACTTAATTTAATTAACAAAAAGATAATAAATGCTAACAGATCTTAATTAATAAATTAGTAAATCACATGTGAGGCTGAACGACGGATCAACAAATGAACATCAATTTCGTAACAAATGTAAGAATTATACTTAAACCAGAATTTGCCTTGAATGCACCCGTTTTTCTGTCGTACAGCACAAGAATGAAAAACAAAACGTATCTCAAATACACTGGTGAGAACAATACAACAAAACACAATTAAGTTGCTTAGAAATAGTAACATACAATAAATTGCATATAATTATTACAAAATTGAAAGATAAATGAAATCTTTCTATTACGGCCCTGTCGTCGCTTTGTTTGCCGTTTGACAATGCGCGCCGATGTCAGCTGTAATTGGCGTAGGCCGCCCAACAATGGCGGGCTGATGATTGAGCGCGCGCTTACCGCCTTTTAATAAACCTAATAAAGATAGACAAATTCGTGGTTAAATAAAATATCGAACGTGTTAAGTAAATATTTATTCATTATCAAATAACAAGTGCGAAGAACAGTAAACAGTAAAAACGACAGAAAATATCGAACAAAAGCAAATGAAAATAAACTTTACAAATACATATACTTATAATTTAAATCACATTTTGTAGGCACACAATATTTGTATAAATAGCGATTGAGTAAACAAACACAATAATACTTTAATTATAACAATTATATAGTATAACGAGAGCTGGATAGTATTTATAATACTAAATATTTATTAAAATACTTTCAATAGCATATTATCCATTAATATTTATACTTATAGAATAGAAAATAATGATTTTATTTTAAAATACTGCCAAGTATATAAAATACTCCAAAGTATTTTGTGTTATGTTTCTAATTTTTTGTCAAGTATGAAAAAGTTATTAAATATAAATTATATTATAAATAACATGTGTTTGTGTATTACTTAATTTAAAATACAGTAAAACTTTGTTTCCTCAATGTTACAAGTACTGAAATTTTGAATAAAAATTGCAAATATACGATAAAATTGAAAAACAATTTTACCTATCATTTTTTAAAATTGATATTTCAAAATAAAATTATTGTGTCTATTATTTAAAAAATAAATGCTGCAAACGTGTTATAAAACTAATACATGATTGTATTTAATACTGTAAGTATAAATTTGAACGAGAAAATGTATTCTAAAGTAATACAGATATTTGTATTTTAAATAAATTTTCTAGTAGTGATTCACAGCTCTGGTACAAAAAAACATAATATTTAAACATATGAAATTGTAACAAAAATTTTATTCACAAAGAAAAAAACAACGAAAAATTTACGCGAAAACATTAATAATAAACAAAAAAAGCAAATAAGTAATTTTCTAGACAGCAACTTGTACATAGCCATCCGATATTATTAACCCAATGAATAAAATTCGGATTTAAGAAGTGTAATATTCAAACTGACAATTTCAGGAATTTGTTTGTCAGCGAATTGAAAAACTAAAAGATTCTTTGTTTTGATCTCTTCTGAATCAGTGTACGGTACAATGTTGCCAATATCAATATATTTATTTTCATCGTCTTCCACACGCACAGCATAGTTGAAAAATAATTTCTCATCGGAATCGTCAATTAAATAAACACCACAAGAAAATTGAGCTGATTTGTAATTCGTTTCAATTAGAAAGAGTAAATCACTTGCTTTCACCAGTATACGATTCGGAGAGTTTAAATTAAGCACAATTTCAGCTGGTTGCTGAAGTACATCACTTGAATGTTCGGTAAGCAAATGCTGCGACAGTTTATTTGTATCACCACGCCAAGAACATTCGCACGGTAGAAATGGACATGACACAGTTTTAAATGGACAGTTTATCTCGTGGCTGTTGATCGTAGTCGTCAAAGAATGTGTTTCCTTGCAACCATTTTTCCTGTATCGGCATGGGAACTGTATGCCCTCTTCGAAAGACGAACCACTGGAGCTTGCCATTTTCAAAACACACGGCTATGAGAACACTTTGTTACAGTAACAAAATATTTACCAGCTGTATTTATACTACTGCACTCTGCAACTTATGACAACTGAAACACGGCTCACAGCAGAGTTTGCTTGCGAAATAATTTGGTAGGGGGTGAAGGGGAGACGAGAAGGGGATGATTGCGCCGGTCTCGCGAAAGGGGAGGAAATTTCAATTCGTGTGTGGTCCGAAAGTTTCGCAGACAACAACAATAAATAATTTTAACTAGGACGGATATTGTATATATATATATATATATATATATATATATATATATATATATATATATACAAGCGTTGCTAACAACTATAACCAATAGAAACAAATATAACAATTCTCATTTTAATTTTTTATTTAGTGTCAGCTGCTATTATTGGCTAATGTTGTTAGCAACGTTGTTAAAATTTAGCAACTTTCTTAGAGAATCAGGCCGATTATAACAAACTATACTATACCATTGATATATGTAAATCAGAATTTTCTTTTCATAGAGAAAATAATTTATTCAATTTCTATAACATCGGGATGGAATTATGGCCACTCTAAATAATGTTTTATTTGTCAAAATAATATAAAAAATTGCGCTGATCAAATAGTAATAGGGGGAAGGAGGGGCGGCACAGAATAATATAAATTTTACGGAAATTTAATAGCATATTTTAAATATGCGGTAAATTTTTTTTTTTTTTTTATAAAAATTGACAAAAACATACATCAAATAACGACCTACTCCCACCAGAAATTACATAGTTTTAAACCAAATAAAGTCAATATATATACTTGTTCATAGATGGCGCGTATAATTGAATTAAGTTGTCGTATACCGAACAAAAGTCGTATACCGAGCAACATTTGTTTCCAAAGCAGACGTATATCGAGGTACCATTGTATAATGATCAACACCACATATATATATATATATATATATATATATATATATATATATATATATATATATATATATATATATATATATATATATAATTATATAATTATATATTTATAAATTAAATAGCCAAAAAGACATATCACACAGCCCTGTTTCACACCTTAATACGAAACCAATCACTTAATATTTAATATTAATAATAAATATTGATTAAAATTTGAATTTGCATTACATTTGCTTATTTATAAAAAGAAATAATTTATAATCTGTATTTATAATAATTCATGTGGTAAAATTTACAATATAATTTTTCCGCGAGAAGACATAAATTCAATGGAATTTATTGTAATTTCACAGAGACCTTCCTTAAGTGAACATAAATAATATTTTAGTCTTATTATGATAATTAAGTTGTCCTGTACAGGTAAATTAAGTCTCCTCTTGTGAAGTAAAGTTAAATTAATTTTATAATTTCAATATATATTAAAATAGTACATTTTATACTTACTATAAATTATGTACCTCATATTGGTTTTATTATCAAAATGAGTATATTTAAATGTTATTCTTTATGAAATTTATCGTTGTTACTGAATATATATATATATATATATATATATATATATATATATATATATATATATATATATATATATATATAGTGGGTAATGATTGAAGATTTTATTAAAATACAGGCTTTAACATTTTTACAGAAAATTAAATTAGATCTTGTGCCTCAGTATTTATCAAAAAAGTTAACATCATTTAGTGAAATTCATAATTACACTACTAGAAATAGAAATAATTATAGTTTGTCACATAAAAATAAGTCATCTACTAACAATTCAATTTTTAATAAAGGTATAAATGAATATAATAAGTTACCATTAGAGATAAAAAGTATTACTAATATAATGAGGTTTAGATGTAAGTTGACTGAATTATTTAGAAATGACTGATTTTGATAATAGTGTATATACACATTTGGGAATATTATTGTGTTATAATTTTTGTTTTTTCTTTTTATATATTTTTATTTTAAATGTTTATATTACTTATGTATATTTGTGAATAGCTGTATTTTTTTAAGCTAAATAAACGTCTATTATTATTATTATTATATATATGCCATATTGATTTTGTTTTACAACAAGCGATATGCGATTTTTCTAAATGTTTTTGTTCTTCATTTATATTTAATTTGATCAGTTAATAAATTTATAAAATAACTATAAGGGTTTGGAGCCAGCGCGAACAGAAATATAAATAAAAAATCCGCTTGTTACGTCCACAGTCCGGCCCTGGAACTAGTAGTACATAGTTGAAAAATAAAGCCGTATATATGAACTAGTTGCTATCTTACCCTGCGCACATTCCAATGTGTTTTCGTCGTAAACAAATTGCAATGAAGCGCTCCCCCCCCCCCACGCAGAAACGAATACATTACAAAAATGATAATAGGTACTTCGTTTGTCCCTTTTCTATCTCGCTAATAATAATGAAAATATCAAAGCTTGGGCCAACACAATATACATAATATATGCGAAAACATATTTGCTTATTTCAAAATGCTATAGTCACAACAACAAATACATTTATCAATTAAAAATATCAAATCGAACAAGTTATATGTCATAATAATATTATGTAAACTATATTTGTTTTTAATTTTTATTGTGTTAAATAAAATATTAATAATAATGAAAGATAATATACCGGGTGATTCATTTAACCTGGAATTTGTTATATTTCGAAAAATACGCATCGAACAGAAAAATTTGCTGAATCCAAACTTTAATATCTCAAAGGGGGGCATCCGCTAGTACTAAATTTCCGCCACCCCCCCAACCCCTGTGGGCGGGCGGGGGGCAACTTTGAAATCTTAAATAGGAACCCCTATTTTTTATCACAGATTCGGATTTTACGATAAAAACTACGTACATTTCGTCTGTAAAAAATTTTTCGATTCTCGACAGATGGCGCTGTAATCGTAAAAAAAGGATTTAACCTGGAATTTGTTATATTTCGAAAAATACGCATCGGGCAGAAAAATTTGCCGAATCCAAACTTTAACATCTCAAAGGGGGGCATCCGTTAGTACTGAATTCTCGCCACCCCCCATTTCCTGTGGGTGGGGCGGGGGCAACTTTAAAATCTTAAAAATTTCTTGCGATTACAGCGCCATCTGTCGAGAATCAAAAAAATTTTTTCGGACAAAATATACGTAGTTTTTATCATAAAATCCGAATCTGTGATAAAAATAGGGGTTCTTATTTAAAAATTCAAAGTGCTCCCCCCCCCCGTCCACAGGGGGTGGGAGGGTGGCGGGAATTCAGTACTAACGGATGCCCCCCTTTGAGATATTAAATTTTGGATTCGGCAAATTTTTCTGTCCGATGCGTATTTTTCGAAATATAACAAATTCCAGGTTAAATGAATCACCCGGTATCCATATTTTTTGAGAATAATAATTATTCTTTTTCACAAACCTTTATTGATAAGGTTTGTATATTCAATCTCTTTACATTAATAAGTTTGTAATATGAAAATTGGTTTTTTATTTAATTAGGCCTAGTGTGTTATAGACACTAGTTAAATTAACTTGACAAGAATAAATTACGTACAGAGGGATAACTTTTTGTTCAGAAATATTAGAAAAGCTATAAGTCGTTAGGGAGACGACATACTAGAAAAAATTATTACTATTATTATTTTTTAACAAATTACATTCTTTATGAAAAAATACAATTAGGTATGCATGGTATATAATATAGATCAGCTATTCTCAACCGCTGGTCCGGCGGACCACCAGTGGTCCGCGGAGAAATTTTACTAGTCCGCGGACAATTTTTTCTATCCGCAAAAAAAAATTACTTATCAAAAAAATAATAATAATAATAATCGTAAGAGTGATATTTTTTGTTGTGTTCCTATGTCCATGAGTTTGTAATTTTTTTTATAATTTTCTGTGATTTTTGTTAAAGCTTTATATACTCAATTTTTATATGTATATATAATTACATATCTTTACATTTAAATATTATTGTAAGTAAATGATAATAAAAATGTTACAATTAACTTATGTAGTAGTTCTTTAATATCTAGTAAAATTTTGTTGTTAAAAAAATATCACTGGTCCGCGAATTTTTTTTACAAATTTTACTGGTCCGCGGGCCAAAAAAGGTTGAGAAACGCTGATATAGATAACATGACTTAATAGTAATAAACTTTTGGAAACTTTTGCTAGGAATGTAAATGTTTCCAAAGAAGCCCGTTTGTGTATATACAATGCAGTTGCAGGTGCCTACGTAAATGTATGGTAGTGAATGTTTTTGGTTTGGTTGCAAAAGCATAAGCGCGGAAAATGACTGCTGTAGAATTGAGATTTTTACGTGGGGTATGTGGTGTAAATAGGAGAGATCGGGTACGAAATACGATTAGTGTATGATGAGTGGGAAATTGAAAAACTAATGTTGTAGCAAAAGTTGGTGTTAGTCAGTTAAGATCTGGTTCGGACATGTTGAGCGAATGCGTCTAAATTAAATTTCATTTCATATCTTAACTGACCAACACCAACTTTTGCTACAACATTTTTCTTTAATTAGATATTGCATTTACCTTCAAAACTGAGTCTATAAATACATATTTATTTTGAAATTAAATTACATTTTATATCTTAACTGACCAACACCAACTTTTGCTACAACATTTTTCTTTAATTAGATATTGCCTACGTTGATGTATGGTAGTGAATGTTGTATATTTTCATATTTATTACTCGTATTTTGTGCCCCCGTGAAAAAAAAACACGCTAAAAAAATTCGATTTTACAAATATCGGTGCCTACGTTGATGTATGGTAGTGAATGTTTCTCGTATTTGATATTAATGAAGCTAGTAAGATATATTTATTATATTTGTTACTTGTATTTTAATGAATTGAACGATTTGAAATTTTTATAGTTCTGTGTTAATTTTTAATATTTGCCGCCATTTTGAAAAAAAAACAAGGAAACTATTTAATTTTCATAGTTCTGTGTTAATTTTTAATGTTTGCCGCCATTTTGAAAAAAAAACAAGGAAACTATTTAATTTTCATAGTTCTGTGTTAATTTTTGTATATATATTTTTTTTACACATTGCGTATAGAATTATTTAGAAAAAAAATTTAAAAACTTTATATATAATACGTAATTCTTAAAGCACATTGTATATATTTGTATAATGCAATTTTTCAAACACATCGTGTACATAATTCATTATAATTATAATATATATATAAATAATATTTGAAGCACACTTAGTATATCTATGTTTCATTTTTAATATAAATAACATGTAAAATATAGGAACAACAGAACACGTGAAATCCTCGTCAAGTTTTATCGGCAAGCAAGCCTTCACTTCCCGCCAACAAATCTCACATTTCACGTAGACTTGAGGAATTGTAGTATATACTAAGTGTCTGCCGGAATTATTATATATTATATTAAATTTATCGAAAAAATTGTATTTTTATGAAGAATTTCGTATATTATATATATATATATATATATATATATATATATATATATATATATATATATATATATATATACCATGTGTTGTTTAAAGAATCATACATATACTATCTGTCTAAAAAATTACATATTATTATATATTATATTGAATTAATTTAAAAAAATTGTAGTTTATTTAAAAATATCGTATATTCTGCATATACCAGGTGTTTAAAAAATCATATATACCATGTGTGTCTAAAGAAATAAAAATTTATTTGAATTTTTTTTTAATAAAATTGTAAAATATTGAAAAAATTCACTTACTTGATAGACATCTCTGGATGCAATATTAGTCTTTGATAATAACTGAAGTAAGTTCTGTAAGTTATGACTGGTTTTTTACAAGATTATGACTGTTTTTCACAAGGTTATGACTATTTTTTACAAGGCCACGTCTATTCCTTACAAGGTTATGTCTATTTTTCACAAGATTATGTCTGTTTTTTACAAGATTATGTCTGTTTTTTTACAAGGCTATGTCTATTTTTCACAAGGTTATGTCCGTTATTCACAAGGTTATGACTGTTTTTTTACAAGGTTATGTCTATTTTTCACAAGGTTATGTCTATCCTTCACAAGATTATGTCTGTTTTTCACAAGATTATGTCTGTTTTTTACAAGGCTATGTCTATCTTTCACAAGGTCATGTCTGTCTTTCACAAGGCCACGACTGTTTTCTACAAGGCCACGACTGTTTTTCACAAGATTATGTCTGTTTTTCACAAGGCCAAGTATGGTTTTCACAAGATAATGACTGTTTTTTTACAAGGCTACGTCTGTTCTTCACAAGATCATGTCTGTTTTTCACAAGGTTATGACTGTTTTTCACAAGATTTTATGTCTGTTTTTGACAAGATTATTTTTATTGATTAATATTATTAAACCCCCCCCCCCCACACCCCTTGACAAGTTTTTAGCTACGCCACTGCATTGCATTCTTAATCGAAAATAAAAATATTTTTAAACGTGTATGGAAAGCTTTAAATAATTCTGAACATTATTGTTCTATACAATATTTCGGTCCAAAAAAATTATCCAACAATTTTAAATTTCGTGAGTCATTTTATAATAAATCTGATGGCCAATTATGTAGAGTTGATATATATATATATATACTGGGTGTCCCATTTTAATCCGCCACCTGCAATAACTTTAAAATCGTGCATCGGACAAAAAAATGTTTCGGATAAAAAGTAAATGGTTTCGAGGGGGACATCTGATGCAGAGACCCTTGCCCGCTCTGGACCCCCTGAGGGGCGGGAAAGGGGGGCAACTTTGAAATATTAAATGGAACACTCTATTTTTTATTGTAGATTCTGATAGGCCATTAAAAAGTATACAAATTTTATTTCAAGACTTTTTTTTTATCTTTGATAGATGCGCTGCAAACAGCATTTTTTTTCTCAGTTTATCAATCTTCAATTTGAAAAAAAAGTGTAACTAAGTACGATATTCAAGATTTTTTCAGTTCTTTGGGAAGAGGGCGGGCAAGGGTCACTGCATCAAATATCTTCCTCGAAACCATTAACTTTAAGTTAATGGTTTAGAGGGGTATAACTTTAAGTTAATGGCTTCGAGGGGATATCTGATTCAGTGACCCTTGCCCCCCCTTCTTTCCAAAGAACTGAAAAGAACTTGAATATCGTACTTAGTTACACCTTTTTTTTCAAATTGAAAACTGATAAACTGAGAAAAAAAGATAAACAAAAAGTCTTAAAATAAAATTTACATACTTTTTAATGGCCTATCAGAATCTACAATAAAAAATAGGGTGTTCTATTTAAGATTTCAAAGTTGCCCCCCTTTCCCGCCACCCAGGGGGTCCGGAGGGGGCAAGGGTCTCTGCATCAGATGTCCCCCTCGAAACCATTTACTTTTTATCCGGAACATTTTTTTGTCCGATGCACGATTTTAAAGTTATTGCAGGTGGCGGATTAAAATGGGACACCCAGTATAATGTTATACCATATTGTTCAGACAGTCAAGCATTTAATGGTAATTTGGTATTTACTTCAAAAGCATTTTACAATACAATAACTAGTCGTGCAAAATTTTTAAATGCGAATGAAAACTGCTTGTCCGATCTTTAATAACAAATAATGGATATACTATATACACACATATGTTATAATGTATTAATTTATGTATATAAATAAAAGATGTTAAAACATTGAAGTTTTATTATTTAGATCCTTTGCTTCATAATATTAATTTTTTTTTTAGTAATATTAAAGTTATATAGTTTACAACAAATTAACCAATAATTTAATTAAATTACACAAATGACATTACAGTAAATAATCAACACTTAGAAACGAATTACTTGATAACAATAGATACCTACTTAGATTATACAAATTCATAAATTTTCAATTAAAATAAAATTATATACATACAGAATCACACCACTATGTGTAAGGGTGTGGCACAAACTTTATCATCCATTACGCAGTATTTGATACATTTCAATCACTTTACAATCTAGAAACTGCGCTCTAGTTGTCATGGTAATACAATGCTTCTTTGTTTTCGCATATAAACTTTTCCAAATAGTAAATAAGTTATAATGTTATAGAAGCAATTTCATATGGTGACAAAAACGAATTTACAAGTTTTTTTAACGAATATTTGATATTATTTTCGATAATAGATTAGAACCTTGTGAAAAAAAAATCATAACCTTGTGAAAAACAGTCACAACCTTGTGGGAGACTGACAGTCTGAATGGTTCTCCCAGTCGCAAGGAATCTTAAAATAACCGCTAATCTTTCACGAACTGATATTAGCTGTGTTTTTTTTACATTCCACTCAGATCAGTAAATCTTATAAATGAGCTGAGTGAGTTGTATTGATAAATAAAACAGTTTATTTGAAAGTGACATTTAAAATCGTAAGTTCCACATATATATGATATAACCTAAAATATTAGATGTATTTGGATTGTTTGCGTTGATAATTTATTGCAACTCGCCTCGGATATATCTATTTTTTTGATTTCACAGTAAAATACTCAAATGTAAATGTCAACCAGTATCAAACACGTTATCAAATCTTAAACTAGAAAAATTTGAATTGCGGGCATGTGCGCTCACTTGAATCTCAGCTAAACACTAGCTAAATATGCAACTAAGTATCGGTAACGGGGGGAAGTAATTCACTCACTTCGAACTCAGTTACGAGACGATAAATAAAACAGCTATTATTTCAAGGTTACTGATCTGAGCTGAGTTTTTCGGTAAAAAAAAAAACCACAGCTATTGCATCGCTCATAACTGTATTATACGCGGTGTCAACTTGTTAAAAAGATTTTCGTCGATTGCGGTAGTAATTTTTATAGTCATCTAAAGCTAAAATTACATCAATCAGACTGTCAGTTTGACTGATAAGTGTAGGGGGCTTCGTGATTGAAGTCAGGAATAACAGTCTGATTTTTCATTCAGATTACAATTTTAAAAATATTGTTGTTGTAAATATATTTTTAATAAAATATATTTTACAATTTGGTTTATTAAATTATTAGCTGTATTCTTTTTACCTAAAATTTACTGAGATCTCAGCTCACTTCAGATAAACTCAGATCATCTCAGATAATACTTATTCTTTTTATCTTAACTGAGCTACGACAAACTGAGTTGGATACCTTCTCCCCTTACCGATTCTGCTGCACCCGCAAAATAATCTCAAAATGAAGTGAGATACTCAGTTAAGTAGTAGGGGTTAAGCAGGGTTAAGTTTATTCATAGATCTTGTTCTTTTTAAAGCAACTCAACTCACTTCACTTCGTTTCACCTCACTTCACTAGCCAACTGAGCTGAGTTTATTTTTTGGTAAAAAGAATACAGCTATTGTATATTGTAATTGTTTAACATTAATGGTTAAATAATAAACTACTTTAAAATGTAGTTGAATTCCTTGTTCATAGATGGTGCTGATAAACGTTAGTTGCAAAAATATAACAAATTAATGAATATTGTTATTGTAAGTATATTTTTAATAAAATATATTTTACAATTTTGTCTAATATATTATTGTATATTTTAATTGTTTGACATTAATGGTTAAATTATAAACTACTTTAAAAAGTACTTTATTTTTGTATTCATAGATGGCGATAGTAAACTTTAATTGTAAAAATATAATAATTTGATGCATATTTTCATTGTAAATATATTTTTAATAAAATGTATTCTACAGTTTTGTCCATTATATTATTATATATCTTAATTGTTCGACATTAATTGTTAAATTATAAACTACTTTTAAAAGTACTTGATTTCCGTAAGCATAGATGGCGCTGCTAAACGTCAGTTGTAAAAATATTATAATTTAATAAATATTGTTATTGTAAATATATTTTCAATAAAATTTATTCTACAATTTTATTTATTAAATTATTGTATATCTTAATTGTTGCAAATGATTTGAAAACAATGTGTTGTTAGTTAAAAAAATAATTTTTAAATGACGTCTCCTGTGTAGTTATTGGAAGTGGTTTCTTAAGTAGATTGTCTAACACGTTGACTCGTTACTCTGGTTTCTCTTCAGTGCGAATAAATCTTTCGCCTTTTACGTTCAGCAAACAGGACGCTGCTATTTATTCTTCTTCTTATACTAAAAACATTACGGAAAATTTATCTGGCCAACTGGATTCGTGTCAGATTTTTATAAGTTAACCTCTAATACTATCAATTACAACATTTTTATATTTTTCTATAAGAAGCTTTTTTTGATAGAAAATTTAATTTTAATCATGAATAAGTTTATGCACCATTGTCAATTATGTATAAGTGACAAAAATGTATTGTTCAATATACTTGATCTGGATTCAGATGGCAAACGTTTCGTGGATAAATTGGAAGCAATTATGCCAGAAATTGTAAGAATGAAATTATTTGTTTTGATTGTAATATACATTATTGTATCTGAATCTTTTACTTTTCTTATTTTAGGTGGATTGCAAGATCAAATTACCGAATGGTATTTGTACAATTTGCACTGTTCGATTGAATGATGCTTATAAATTTATAAAACAATGTTTCGATTCTCAAATAATATTAAAACAACATTTAAATGAAGAACGTTGTCGACTGTGTGCTGGTGGTGATAATATAACATTTACTTTAACTACAATGGATTCCGATAACGTATTGTTATCATACAAATTGGAAACTGTTGCATCGGAAATTGTAAGTAAAATATATATTAGCGACTTTAATCAGGTCCATGAATAAAATTATATGCTTATAAATTGATAAGTATTAATTTATTTATTGTCTTTTCTATAAGTTTTGAGAACAGACAACAATTAATCTAACCTAATTTAGAATATTTTAAATTTAAATACCTTTGTCGATTTTGTTTAATTGAAATTTATATAAAACAAGTTGTAATATGAATACATGTACATGTACCAAACTTAAAGTAGGATTCAGGGGCGGATCTAGAATATTTTCAAGGGTGGGGGGGCAGTTTGCCTTTTTTTTTAGGATAAAGGTAAATAATTATTAAGAAGTTTTAAACCTATATAAAAAATTATTATCGCACCTTATATGCATAGCTGTGTGCAAGGTGGGTTAATAATAATTGTTGTGTGGAATATATATTTGTATGTATTTTGTATTATGTTCTTAGGCCCAAGGGGGGGGGGGGCATGGGCCATGCCCCCCCCACCCCTTGGACCAGATTTTAACATTGGTAAAGCGTGACACCATTGACCATAGGGGGGGGTTCTTGATTAAAAATTTGGTATATATCGAGCAACAAAAATTTTCATAGAACGCAAAAATAGTATTATAATATATTTTTTTAAAATTTCAACATAAGTACAATTTACAAATATATAAAAAAAAAAATTATGTATTGTATTATTTTATTCTTTGATATATTTCTCATTTGGGTGAATTTCTTTGAGTAGATTGCTGTCGTTAAAAGGTCATGAAATTTTTCACATGAATTTGTTAAATTATATTTCACACATAAAATGGCTTTCAAAGTCTCAACACTTAATTGTGATTTTTCTGATTTCTACATTTTATTTACCGTAAAATAACGCATTCAGTCACAGCATAAGTTCCTGGTAAGGGCAGCGAGTATTCGACAATTTTTAGTGCATTATTGTATGAAACATGGTGTGTTTCAAAATGATAAAATATTTCTAACCATTTGTTCTCTATTGTGATTTTTGCTGATGCCCAAGATTTAATCTTTTTCTTATCAATAAATTTTTTTAATAATAATACCTCATTAAACTCATATCCTGGCCGCCGAAAACCGTATATTTCCTTCCCGTTCTCTCGCCGTTCCCTAGCTTGTCGTGCATTCTTTCCAAAAATCGGGACTTTTTAAAACGCCAAGGGACGCGGGATAATTTGTTAAAAATCGGGACTGTCCCGCCAAAAGCGGGACGTCTGGTCACCATGCCGCATGGCCCCCATGCTTCCTCCCCCCGTGCATCCGCCCCTGGTAAGATTTAGATCATTCAAATATTAGTTATAAGGGATTTGGTGGTATTAGTAGAAAAAAAGTTTTTATTAAGTTCCCTTTATAATCCGCAGATTTGTATTATATAGTATGTTTAATATGTAATATTAATTTATATTTTTAGCTGGAATGTACTGAGAAGTTATCGGATTGTATTTGCTCAATTTGTTCGGTTCGATTAAATGAAACGTATAAATTTGTAGAAAAATGTTTTAAATCGCAAGAAATTTTCAAACGATATGCAAAACAACAATCGCAAAATAGTGAAGTTATGGAAAACAAAATTAAAGAAGAGAATATTGATGAAGAAAATATTGAACTAGATTTGGAAACTGATATAAACATTAAAGTTGAAGAAAGTTTGGAATCACAAAATAATACAAATTTTGAGTTTGTTTGTGTAAAAGAAGAAGCTATCAATGAAGAATACATTGAAGATTTGGAAAATGATACAAATATTAAATTTGAAGAAAGTTTGAAATCAGAATCTTTAGATTTACATTCAGAATTAATAATTAAGGAAAAATATTCTGATTTTGAGAATGAAACCGATATAAAACGTTGTCAAGCTAGTAGAACTTCAAATAAAAATATTATTTTTAGCTCGAAAAAGAATGATAAATCTGTAAAGAAAAGAAAATCTCATAAATGTACATTATGTGAGAAAACTTTTTCTTGGAATGTTGATTTAAAACGACATATACGTTCTCATACAAATGAGAAACCTTATAAATGCGAAATATGTGAGAAAAGTTTTACTCTGAGTGGAACTTTAAAATTGCATATTCGTGTACATACAAATGAGAGACCTTATAAATGTGAAATATGTGAGAAAACTTTTACTCAAAGTGTTAATTCAAGAAGACATATCCGTTCTCATACAAATGAGAAACCTTATAAGTGCAAAATATGTGAAAAAGCATTTACTCAAAGTGGACATTTAAAAGATCATATTGGTATACATACAAAGGAGAAACCTTATAAATGCGAAATATGTGAGAGAACTTTTACTGTAAGTGGAAGCTTAAGAAGACATATCCGTTCTCATACAAATGAGAGACCTTATAAATGCGAAATATGTGAGAGAACTTTTACTGTAAGTGGAAGCTTAAGAACACATATCCGTTCTCATACAAATGAGAGACCTTATAAATGCGAAATATGTGAGAGAACTTTTACTGTAAGTGGAAGCTTAAGAAGACATATCCGTTCTCATACAAATGAGAGACCTTATAAATGCGAAATATGTGAGAAAACTTTTATCGAGAGTGGACATTTAAAAGTACATATCCGGTCTCATACAAAGGAGAAGCTTTATAAATGTGAAATATGTGAGAGAACTTTTACTGAAAGTGGACACTTAAAAAGTCATATCCGTTCTCATACAAATTAGAGACCTTATAAGTGCGAAATGTGTGAGAAAGCTTTTATTAGGAGTGACACTTTAAAGAAGCATATCTATTCTCATGCAAAAAAGAAACCTGATGAATGTGAAATAGAAAACGTTTCCTCAGAGTAGAAATTAAAAAAAAAAGATATTTGTATCCATAGTTTAACGATTTAATTTTTCTAGATATCTTTTTATTAATGATTAATTTCTAAATATTATTAAGCCTCATTCAAACTGCTCTTTCGCCATTGAAATCAATACAATAATGTTTTTCAATTTCTACAAAAATCAACATGTATTTGAAAATTTATAATACAAATTGAAATTTTCAGTCTATATTGTGACAAGAAGATAACAGTTTGTTGATTATATATTCTAATGTAACGATGACATCAATTTTCTATATTTTTTTATAATTTATATTAATTCTATTAATATTAAATATGTAAAATATATTAAATGTTATTTATAATAAAGTTCAAATTAATGAATAAATCAATATTATTATGTAATATGTGTTGATAAATTGTTTTAACTTTATTTAATAATATGAATAAAATATGTTTATTTAGATATATTTTTTAGATACGGTTTAAAAGTGCTTGCCTTAAGGCGCAAATTTTATTTTTTCATGTAAATCAATAGGCAATAAACTATTCTCTAATGTAAATTTACAAGAAAATGATTTTTATGATAATTTTTTACTAATATCTTAATGATATATCAATTTGTTTCATATTTATTTCAATAAAAATTTTGCAATTACGTGAATTATGTTTAAAAGTATTTACTTATAAGAACTCTTTTTTTCAATAATAATTTCAATAATAATAAACTGTTTTTTAAAATTTGTTGTAATTTTCAACGGCGTTCAATGGCGAATATTCGCCTTTCCTACAACAAATTAATGTTCGGCAAAGTTCACATATCTGTATAAGTGTATTCGCCATTAGGCAAGTATTCGGTAACTATCGCCTCCCCACCCATTCGGGATTCGGCGAGCGCTCATTCGGAACTCGGCGAATACCGAATGTGTGGATCCGCCTTTAATCAACTGATTTTTGAGCATCGACCACCTAAGTAATGTTCCTTTATAGTTAGTCAAATATTTCTATTATTATATATATATATATATATATATATATATATATTTATTTATTTATTTATTATAAAAAACAAATATGGAAATTTTTTTATATAATTATATTAATTAATTTACATATATGTATGAAATATGTTGTTTGATATTTATAAACTTAATAATATGCTTAGTATTGCAAAAATATTAACATATATATTATTCTACTAATACTTAATGGGGAAGTTTAGCGTGATTGAAATTGCGTATAAAATTATTTTTTCATATATATATATATATATATATATATATATATATATATATATATATATATACATAAAATATTAACAAAAACTGCCATTAAAATTTTTAATAATTGTTTCATTTATTTGTTATTAACAATTTTTGTAAGGACAATACTGACGTCACAAGCCTATTGTGCGCAAGCTCAGAAGAATTCGTGAGATATAATTTTGATAACGTATGTCGTAGTAAATGTTTATTTTTGTTGATTCGGTTACGCCCAGCCAATAGCTTGTGTCGGTAACCATGGCAATACATGTGCGTCTGTTTTAGATGTTGACATAAGTTTTGCGATGGCATTACTGACGTCATCACGACATGTTTTTGCATTTTTTAGGAAATCTGGGCATCTTCGAGAAAAATGATAAATTAAACATCACTTTTTAAGCCAGGTCCAACCAAATAAAGAAATAAAAAAAATACGCTAAACTTCCCCATTATATGATAGTAATCAATAAAGATAATACTATAATTTGTATAAAAAATAAAGAACAATAAAAATTATTTTTATAAAAATGTAAGTAAAGTAGCATATTTTATATTTGACATACGTAAGTTTTTGGTAGTTTTAGGGTTTTAACCCCCCCCCCCCCCTCCTAACACACCCCTGGCTGCGCCACTGCTGAAAGTAACGTATTTATTTACTGTAACATTTCACGGAGCAATTATATACGATATGCCTGAGAAAATTATATACAAAGTGTTTTTAAAAACTATTGTACTAAATGTGTTTTTTAAAAATTATACAGTATGTCTGTAAAAGTTGGCAACAAATAGGCAATTTTTTTATTAATGATTTTACGACAAAAAGTCATTCTTTATAAAAAGTTCTGCTTGTTAAATAAATAAGTTTACTATCAGAAAATCTAAGATTAAATGTCCAATTAAGATAATGTGAAAAGAGAAGTATCATTTATTGCAATTTTATTTACTTTAAATACAAAATTTTAATCAATTAAAAAAGTAAACAAAAATTATTTTAACAGAAAATTGTTCAAAAATTTTTTTTCAAAATTTGCTCAAAAAAATCTGAAAAAGTTCAGTAAAATAGAGAAAAAAAATTAGCGACATAAAATATAAAAGTAAATATTATTTATAGCAATATAATAATTAATAAAAATAGAAAAATAAAACAACAGTTCAACGTTCAATGCAAAGATGCCTGCATTAGCGCAAATAAATTAGAGATACTATTCTGTATTAAATAAAGGAAAAGAAGTATTATGGTATATATTAAAAAAAATGGATTGAATAAATTTAACAATTTAATTTATTAAAAGTTATTAAGAAAATATTTGTATTACATTTATATAAACAGTAAAAATATAATTATATATATATTTATATATATATATATATATATATATATATATATATATTTACATATTATAAATTTGACGTTTCTTTCATGAAAACAGATATACAACGCTATCTCATTTTAGTAAGATCTGATTGACTGTTTTTAAAAACATAAGTAAATTTTAGTTAAGAAATTTTGGCCAGATCAGACTTTGGCAGCGATCAAACAAAAATTGCTAATGAAACTAAATCCGCGCAAGTACAGGATATCCCCATAAGCTTACATGTGATTTGGTTCAGAACCGCTAGGTCTGTGCTAAAACATAAACATAAATAGCAGTCTAAATGGGGCATAACAAGATTTAAAAATTAATAAAAAGAGAACTACAAAATCGTTACACTATGAATACGAATATCTTTCTTTTTAATTTCTACTTTGTGGAAAAGTTTTCTATTTTGTATTCATCAGGTTTCTCCCTTGCATGAGAACGGATATGTTTCCGTAAGCCTGAACTTTGAATAAAAGTTTTCTCACATATTTCGCATTCATAAGGTCTCTCATTTGTATGAGAACGGATATGTCTTTTTAATTGTTCACTCCAAATAAAAGTTTTCTCACATATTTTGCATTTATAAGGCCTTTCATTTGTATGTATACGAATATGCCTTTTTAAAATATGATTCCGAGTAAAAGTTTTCTCACATATTTCGCATTTATAAGGTCTTTCATTTGTATGAGAACGGATATGTCTTTTTAATTGTTCACTCCAAATAAAAGTTTTCTCACATATTTCGCATTTATAAGGCCTGTCATTTGTATGTATACGAATATGCCTTTTTAAAATATGATTCCGAGTAAAAGTTTTCTCACATATTTCGCATTTATAAGGTCTCTCCTTTGTATGTATACGAATATGCCTCTTTAAATGATCACTCGTAATAAAAGTTTTCTCACATATTTCGCATTTATAAGGTCTCTCATTTGTATGTATACGAATATGCAATTTTAAAGTTCCACTCCGAGTAAAAGTTTTCTCACATAATGTACATTTATGAGATTCACTTTTCTTTACAGATTTATCATTTTTTTTCGAGCTGAAAATAATATTTTTATTTGAAGTTCTACTAGCTTGACAACGTTTTATATCGGTTTCATTCTCAAAATCAGAATATTCTTCCTTAATTATTAATTCTGAATGTAAATCTAAAGATTCTGATTTCAAACTTTCGTCAAATTTAATATTTGTATCATTTTCCAAATCCACTTCAATGTTCTCTTCTTTAATATCTTCTTCTTTCATACAAGCAGCATCAAAATTTGTATTATTTTGTGATTCAAAACTTTCTTCAACTTTAATGTTTCTATCAGTTTCCAATTCTAGTTTAATGTATTCTTCATCAATAGTCTCTTCTTTAATTTCATTTTTCATAACTTCACTATTTTCCGATTGTTGTTTTGCATATCGCTTTAAAATTTCTTGCGATTTAAAACATTTTTCTACAAATTTATACGTTTCATTTAATCGAACCAAACAAATTGAGCAAATACAATCCGATAACGTCTCAGTACACTCCAGCTAAAAATATAAATTAATATTACATATTAAACATACTATATAATAAAAATCTCCGGATTATAAAGGGAGCAAACTGTTTCTACTAATAAGACCAAATCCCTATGATATTTAACTAATATTTGAATGATCTAAATCCTAGTAAATTAAAAATAACCCACACACAACAGACAACATTTTTCTCATAATAACTATTCCCCACGAATCTTGCAGAAATAACTTTTAGTTTAGCTAAAACTTAAATATAATAACTAATAAACTTATTATAAATAAATCTAATAAAACAATTGTCTTATGTAATTTTTATTGTAAATGTACATGTATTCAAATTACAACTTGTTTTATATAAATTTCAATTAAGCAAAACCAAAAATGGCATTAAAATTTAAAATACTCTAAATTAGGTTAGGTTAAAAGTGGACTGTTCTCAAAACTTATGGAATAGATAGTAAATAATTACTTATCAATTTATAAGCATATAATTTTTTTTGGGGACCTAATTAAAGCTAGTATTTCACTTACAATTTCCGATGAAATGGTTTCCAATTTGTATGACATCAATAAGTTATCCGAATCCATTGTAGTTAAACTATAAGTTATATTATCACCACCAGCACATAATCGACAAAGTTTTTTATTTAAATGACGTTTTAATATGATTTGAGAATCGAAACATTGCTTTATAAATGTATAAGCATCATTCAACCGAACAGCGCAAATCGTACAAATACCATTCGGTAATTTGATCTTGCAATCAACCTAAAATGAGAAAAGTAAAAGATTCAGAAACAATAATGTATATTACAATCAAAACAAATTATTTTATTCTTACAATTTTAGGAACAATTGCTTCCAATTTATCTGCGAAACTTTTGCCATCTGAATCCAAATTAAGTACAGTAAACAATACATTTTCATCACTTGTACATAATTGACAATATTGCATAAAATTACTCATGATTAAAATTAAATTTTCTACCAAAGAAATAGCTTACAATAGGTAAAACATAGAAATACTGTGCTTGACAGTCACTTGACAGAATTAGAGGTTAACTTAAAAAAATCTGCCACGAATCCAGTTGGCCAGATGAATTTTATGTACAGTTTGTAGCTACAGGACCGTCAATGTAAACAATTACTTTAAATATAATTTGTCATCTTTTTTTACATGATTATTATTTAAAATCAAATCTAAATGTTGTATGTAGAATAATGTTTTTTAATTACTATAAAAATCAATATGTATTTAAAAATTTATAACACAACATTCAACTGGCCAACTATATCGAACAATAATCTTACAGTGTTATCTATATGGTAATGTTTCAACTATTTGCAAATCGAATTGTGCTGTCGATAAAAAAGAAAACTGTAATTTGAATACTAGTAGTGCTATCTATGAATTATTTTTTAACAAGTATTTGCATTTTTACATTCTTCTGGGTCACAACCGCCACATGCATTAATAAAGTTGAAAATAACTAAATTTATTTATTTCTTATAAATTAGTGCTAACATTATATCTTCCACTCAAGTATCATGCGAACAAATATTTTTAAAACTAAACTACGTTTTAAATAAATTGCGAAATATTTTAAGTCAGGATAATTTCGTGAGGCTTTCAGCTTTCATGCTCATGTCATGCAAGAAGAATATGTTGAACAAAATTAGATAATGAAGATATCATTAACAAAATATCCAAAAAGAGACATTTATTAAATAGTCTTTTAACTTAGATTTAAATAAAAAATTATATTTAATTTTATATGTGTCATTTTTACGAATCATCTTTATTTTCTCTAATGTCATTTCCAATGTTTATTGAAATATAGAAATATGTATAAGGTATTTAAATAATATTAGCTGTGTTTTTTTTTTACATTCCACTCAGATCAGTAAATCTTTGTAAATGAGCTGAGCTGAGCTGAGCTGAGCTGAGTTTTGCTGAGTGAGTTGTATTGATAAATAAAACAGTTGATTTGAAAGTGACGTTTAAAATCGTAAGTTCCACATATGATGATATAACCTAAAATATTAGATGAATTTGGATTGTTTGCGTTGAAAATTTATTGCAACTCGCCCCGGATATATCTATTGTTTTGTCTTCACAATAAAATATTCAAACAGAAATGTCAACCAGTATCAAACACGTTATCAGATCTTAAACTAGGAAAATTTTAATTGCGCGCATGTTCGCTCACTTGAACCTCAGCTAAGCACTAGCTAATTCATTCCCTTCGAACTCAGTTACGAGACGATAAATAAAACAGCTATTATTTCAAGATTACTGATATTTGCTGCGATCTGAGCTGAGTTTTTCGATAAAAAAAAAACACAGCTAATGAGCCTATCCAGCAACTTTCCCTGGGCCTAATATTTTATTCAGTCCAACCCTGTTTGAACCTAGACTTTCTTCTGGAGTTAAATGTGTAAAAAATTTAAAAATCGCAAAATGTCTGAAATTGGTATGCGACAGACTTTTCTTAAGGCCTACTCAATCTATTTACACGGTCAAATTGCAGTAAAAATGCATCGTCCAAAAAATTTGAACTCACAGTTTTATAAACAGAGATGGCTCTTTGGAAATATTTTGTTTAGTGATGCAACGGACTAAAAGATAAGAAATATTCGGCCATATTAGATAGCCGGATACCGGATTATCCATAAATGAAATCAAATTTTGTTGGAATATTTTTTTTAAAGATACAAGAAACAAATTCTTGCCAGGCAAGGAAATATGCTGACATTATTACATCGTAATTTACTTTAGTTAAATTTCTTCATTAAGAAAAATAAACGTGTATCGTGTATCTATTGGTTTTCAATTTATTTTTTATTTTAGCAATGTTCTAATATTTTTTTGTAAAGTATTTTTCAAAATATACAGCGTCCGCCAAAAAGATATTTTTAATATTTGATTTTGTGAAAATAATGATTATGGGACTTTTCAATGTTTGTCTAAAAACTAAAAATGCACTAGGCAGAAATATCCACTGATATCACTTTCCGGTATAGGCATTGAGTAAACAAGTAATATTTAAACAACATAATATGTTGTTTAAATATTACTTGTTTACTATATATTATATTTCTTAAACAAGTACAGTGTGGAAATTAAGTAATTCCGTTGATATTAATTTTTTTGAAAAAAGTCTCTAAGAGCTATAACGATTTTGACTACAGCGAATATTTTCAGTTTCTTATGTCATTTGTTTTTCAAGTTATGACGTCATCGACTTTTTTTAAAATAACAACCTATATTTTTTATTATTGATTTTGGTAGTACTTTTTATTCCGTTTCTAACCGCGTATAACATTTTCATTATGTTACATTTGAAACAAAACAGATTTACAGTAAATAACAGAACATAGAAACAAGTTACTAGGTATCAAATATGTAACTAGATCATAATTTTTTTATAAATTTTTAACTAATGGCAGCGAAATTTTGTTTAAATCAATGCCTGCACAGTGATTGATGTTATCTTTTTCTTTATGAAGGCACTGATTTAAATAAAATTTGGTTTCAATTAATTAAAAATTTATAAAAAAAATTATGATCTAGTTATTTATTTGTTACCTAGTAACTTGTTTCTATGTTCTGTTTAGTTACTGTAAATCAGCTATTCTCAACCGCTGGTCCGGCGGACCACCAGTGGTCCGCGGAGAAATTTTACTAGTCCGCGGACAATTTTTTCTATCCGCAAAAAAAATTTACTTATCAAAAAAATAATAGTAATAATAATCGTAAGAGTGATATTTTTTGTTGTGTTCCTATGGCCATGAGTTTGTGATTTTTTTTATAATTTTCTGTGATTTTTGTTAAAGCTTTATATACTCAATTTTTATATGTATATATAATTACATATCTTTGCATTTAAATATTATTGTAAGTAAATGATAATAAAAATGTTACAATTAACTTATACAGTAGTTCTTTAATATCTAGTAAAATTTTGTTGTTAAAAAAATATCACTGGTCCGCGAATTTTTTTTACAAATTTTACTGGTCCGCGGGCCAAAAAAGGTTGAGAAACGCTGCTGTAAATGTTATTTGTACCAGTTTTCCTAATGAAGACGGTCGTTAAGTACGTCGATTATTAATAAATATTAATACAGAACTTCAACCGAAAGCCGTTTTATTTCAATATAATGAGTTCTGAAAAAAATTTTACACTTACCATGACAAAACTATATTTTAATTTTTACAATGAAACATAATACCAAACAAATTTGTTGCAAATATTAAAATGATTTAATAAAAATATTTCCGGTTTTATCACAAATAGATTTGTATAGAATTTATATTAAACGCATACATAAGTATTAAAGAAATATAACTATATGTTACAAATCTATTTAACCCTTCGTACCCACACTGGGGTGTGACATACCCCAACAAAAATGTTTTCTACTGTTTCTTTTTTATTTTTCGATAAAAATGTATGGCACAAAGGTGTAAATAAAGTTAATAGTCCTTACTACTTACAGCCGTTTTTTCGAGCTCAGTGCATACATGGTACCCAACTTACGAGCCTGACAAAATACACTGGGGTATATTACACCCCAGTGTGTGCTTTGCGTTGTATATTTTATTCTAGTGTTTTTTTCTGACAATTATTTTTCACACAGGTTAGTTGTATTAATATGTATTACTAAATTTTAAAATTCTAATTTTACTTATTATAGTTATTTGCGCGCACAGTTAACAGACTCATTGTATTTCCAAAATATTTTGTACAGATAAAGAATAAAGTATTAAATTTTACAATAATATAATTTGCAGGAACAAGTAATTATAAGATATTTATTTTCATGTTGTGCATACAGCAGACCAAAGACAGAAAGACCAAAAATGTGTGTAAAATTTGCCATTTGTCTATGTGTGACGAAGACAGAGCAATGATTTGTACCGATTGCGCTGACTAAAAATTCAATAAGTTTCGTTGTTTGGCTAACGTCACTAAATGTTCATATTAATAAAAATTTTATATAATTAGAATTTACAATTATTTTTTATATTATTGTACCCATTAGTTTGGTTTTATGTTTGTTTTTAATTGCTATTACATGTAATACTTTGAGAACCTGTTTTTATTTGTTTTGTTTTAAGATGATATAAATAAAACCTTTTGAACATCATGTATATTTATTTATTTTATTAAATATAAATTACACTTGTTAAAAACAAGTCTACTGAATAAAAACATATGGTTATTCTGAAATTTTATCTAATTTCTAATATCGTGTGGCCTGATATATGTGTGGGGTGTAGTACACCCCTGTGTGTGTTGCGAGTAACAAAAATATAAGTGTGGGTACGAAGGGTTAAAAACAGTATAAAAATTTGAAAATAATATAATTAATAAATCACATATAATTTAATAAGCGTATTAAACCGCACTGAATTTATGTATACAAACTAAATAAAGATTATGTGAGAAAAAATATTTTGGAAAAATAATATTCAAACAAGTAGAAACAAATAAATTGAATATAAAAAAAATGTAAGAATTTAATTTGCTTTAATTACATTTTCAAAATGCTGCAATAAGAAAGTCAATCAAATAAAAATTACGTTATTAAACAAGAAAAATATATTATTTTATTTAAATTTTTACACACACACACACATGTATATAAAAAATAAATTTATTATACAATATAAAGAACATTGGTAAATATAAAATATATATTATATGAAATATGATAAACATAACAAATATTATTTATTAATTATTATAATTTATTTTTTGGGATCTTTATTTTTGATGAAAATTTTTAAACTTTAAATCTTGAATTTGTAGAAATTTGTGGCCTGATAAACCGTGGTTGATCTATTTTCGTTGCAGACGTTTCACCATACATCGTAGATGGCATTCTCAGGACTTGGTGACTGAAAGACAGTTTCTGGCTCGCAATCTGGTATCGTATATATACCTCTACCCCCACCATGCTCTATAGGTGTGAGTACGCCATTGGCCGATTCTGGCTGGGCTGGCTACATTGCAAAAAAAAACAAAATGTTTTTAACAATTACTACTTACGTGATTTGCATTCGGTGTTAATTAGTAATCTTTAACCACTGGGTACGTTGAAGTATTTGTGTAACCTTACATCACTGATTAGGACTTTAT
Organism: Clivina fossor; assembly: GCA_963966155.1. Lineage (NCBI taxonomy): Eukaryota > Metazoa > Arthropoda > Insecta > Coleoptera > Carabidae > Clivina > Clivina fossor. The sequence continues at coordinate 71,375 of CAWYQG010000082.1, read as the reverse complement.
CTTTGCTACTGATGATGAAAGCTTAGCATTTGAAATAAATATGTAGCTCTTTTTTAAATATTATTGTTTGTGGTTTTAGAAAAATTATTATATTTTATTAACTTTTCAACTTACAAGAAATTTCAATTAATTAAAATTCGTAAATATTTTTTTTAAAATATTTCATAGAATTTCTTATGTAAAACAAATAAAAAAATACTAATGCTTTTTTCTATCATTTAATATTAACGAGTTATAAATAGTCAAACTTGCTTATGAGTACATACATAAGAGGTAGGTGACCCATTAAAACAATAAAAAAATTTTAAAAATCAAAAACACGTTAATTTTATTTTTAATTGGGCTACCTTAATATAAAATAAAATTTTGAAAAAAATTACATAATAATTAAATATTAGGTAAATTAACACAAATCGGCAAATTTTACTGAATCAATCACTAAATTTCATAAGTATTCATAAGTTTATGACTTATTGTCATCTCTATAAATCTGGCAGCGATTTTTAATTATAGTTTATAATATATTTCTGTATGTGCAGGCAAAAAATTGGAAACCGACAAGTAAATTTGTAGAAGTTATTACAATTTTACTGTTTTAATATTAATGGCCATTATGAGAAGGCGTTGCTTATATCTCTGTTCTACTGTTTCGTTTTATAAAGTGAAAGAGAAATTTGTGTAGTAATAAATCCGAAATAAAAGAGACTTAAAAAATCGAGCCTATTCATTCATACCTATGAAATCCAAGTGCAGATATGAAAAAACATAGTGTTCATTTGTTATTAACAGCACTCTAATAGCACTAAGAATTTGTCGGTTGCTATGGAAACTTAAATTTAGGTACGTAATTTATCAACAATGGCTGTAAGTATGTATAACAACGCGATTCTGCAAAAAATTATTTTTATATAATCTGTTTTTAACGCAATTGTTTACTCTTAAAACGAAACAATAACCATTAATTTCCGACCGACCTATAAAGAACTGATAGATATTGTCAATTAATGAAACAAATTAATCTAACATTTTATACAATAATAGTTAAACTAAAAACTTTGGATTTCTGTAATATAGTTTTATTGTAAATATATTTTTATTTAACTTTAACGAATAGTCGTATACCAAGTTTTAAACGCTATTTCAGTTTGTAAAGCTACTATATTTAATTATATGAATAAGTTTTGTCAAAAGTGAATCTTAATCATTGTGTACAATAGTGTACCATGTTCATAATCCAAACAAAAAATTTGTAATTGTTTTATGTAATCTTTATTGTAAATGTTGATGTATTCAAATTACAACTTATAATATTTATACTTTAAATTAGGTTAGGTTATATATGGTCTGTTTTCAAAACTTATGGAAGAGACAATGAATAAATGATCACTTATCAATTATTAAGCATATATATTTTTTGTAAATCTGATTAAAGCTAGTATTTTACTTACGAGTTCCGATGCAATGGTTTCCAATTTTTATGATAACAATACATTATCCGAATCCATTGTAGTTAAAGTAAATGTTATATTATCACCACCAGCACATAGTCGACAACGTTCTTTATTTAAATGTTGTTTTAATATTATTTGAGAATCGGTACATTGTTTTATAAATTTATAAGCATCATTCAACCGAACAGCACAAATTGTACAAATACCATTCGGAAAATTTGATCTTGCAATCCACCTAAAATAAGAAAAGTAAAATATTTAAAAATAATAATAATAATAATAATAATAATAATAATAATAATAATAATAATAATAAATCTTTATTGCCCAACAGAGTGATCCATTAATAGGACAATACATAAAAATACATTTATTAACATATATGGTAGAATAAAAAAATACAAAATAAAATATAAACTATTTAATTTAACCTAAGAAAAAAAAAACCAAAAAAGAAAAACCATAATAATATTAATCAATAAAACAAATAACACAAAAATTTTAGTCGAGAAAAAAAAAAAAAAACTAATTTAAGCTGTAATATTGTTTAAAACAGCATTTAATGAGTTGAAAAATAAATCAATATTATTATTGTTTATGCTGTTGTAATTGTTACACATAATAAATATTGGTGTTCTTTGCGACATATTCGTTCGGCCAGTATTTGTGTAAAAAGCTTGTGGGAATCTGGTGGTTGAACGTGGTACACAGAAGTTTATCTTACCAAGTAAGTTAGCACAATCAAGTTCATTATTTAACAGTTTGTAAAGTATAGCTATTGAGATATTGATTCGACGAGAAGCTAGCGAATCATAAGTATGCGTATCCAACAAATAATTGTAATCTACTCCTTGAGGAGGATAATTACCATCTATTTTATAAGTTAAAAATTTTAAAAATTTTCGCTGTACCTTTTCGATATCATTTATTTGCTTTGCGTATATAGGATACCAAACTATAGCGCAGTATTCCAATTTTGACCTTACAAAACTGTTAAACAATGTAGTGAAAACTGATCTACAATTAAACTGCTTAGTGTTTCTAACAATATATCCAAGCATTCTGTATGCTGAATTTACAATTTGTGTGACATGTTGATCGAATGAAAAATGTGTATCGAAGATAACACCCAAATCTTTTATAACTGTTTCTCTGCCTAGCGCAGAGTTATTGATTGTATAATTGCACGTAAGTGGTTGCATTTTACGAGTGTATGTCACAACTTTACATTTATTTATGTTGACAGATAAATTATTTGCAGTGCACCAGTTTATAATTTTATTAATGTTTGTTTGCAATTTTACACAATCATCGATGGTATCAATCAACGTATATATTTTTAGATCGTCAGCAAACAGAAGAACATTTATGTCTAGGCTGAAACATAAATCGTTAATAAAAATTTAAAATAGTAAAGGTGCTAAATTAGCTCCTTGTGGTACTCCTGATGTACAGATGTATGCTGACGACTCAAAACCTCGAAAACTCACAAACTGCGTTCTATCAAGTAAATAGGATTTTAATAGACGTACAAAAGATGATGATAGACCAATATTTCCAAGTTTGTTTAGCAAAATGTGCAAGTCAACCTGATCGAACGCTTTTTGTAAGTCCATATAGATGGTATCAACTTGACAATTGTTATCCAAGGCTTCAGCAACATACTGTGAAAATGTACATAAATTAGTAGTTGTTGAACGTTTTTCTGTAAAACCATGTTGAAATTCAGATAAGTTTTGTTTAGTGGCGTTGAATATGATATTGCACAGTATTATTTCGAAAACCTTAGACAAATTGTTTAAAATAGAAATCGCTCTATAATTACATATATTGTGAACATCACCAGATTTGAATACTGGACTGACACGAGCTATTTTCCACATGTCTGGAAATTTTTGATGTTTAATAATTAAATTAAAAACAAATCTTATCTTGTAATGTATATTACAATCAAAACATATTATTTCATTGTTATAATTTCTGGTATAATTGCTTCAAATTTATCTATGAAACGTTTGCCATCTCAATCCAGATTTAGCATTGTAAATGTAAACAATACATTTTTGTCACTTATACATAATTGACAATGTTGCATTAAAATATTCATGATTAAAATTAAATGTTCTACCGAAAAAAGCTTCTTACAATACGAAAAACATAAAAATCTTGTATTTGACAGTATTGGAGGTTAACTTACAAAAATCTGAAAGGAATCCAGTTGGCCAGATAAATTTTGTGTAATATTTCTTGTATAAGAAGAAGAATAATTAATATCATCGTATTTTTGATAATGGAGGGGAAATTTCGACAGTGACAGCTGCTGTCAGTGAAATGAAACTTTCATTTCACTGTTTGCTGAACGTAAAAGGCGAAAGATTTATTCGTTTTTTTTTTAACTAACAACACATTGTTTTCAAAACATTTGCAACAATTAAGGGCTGGAGTAAGATATACAATCCCGAGAAGTTGCTGTATTCACGAATATTAAAAAAAACCAGATTTGCGCATGCGTGAACATCGGAACGCCCATATTTGGTGTATAAAAACCAGTGAACCTCAAAATGTTTCATTAGTAATTTTCCTTTTGTTATGTTATGTTAAGAAGTCCGGTAGGTTAGGGTAGGTTTGGTAGGTAGGTTTCAGGTAGGAGTTTGTTTTTTAAAGACCGTAAAGAAGTCCGGTAGGTTAGGGTAGGTTTGGTAGGTAGGTTTCAGGTTGGAGTTTGTTTTTTAAAGACCGTTAAGAAGTCCGGTAGGTTAGGGTAGGTTTGGTAGGTAGGTTTCAGGTAGGAGTTTGTTTTTTAAAGACCGTTAAGACACATTTAAAATTACATTTTGTCATAATACACATTTTGAGAGTCACTGGTTTTTCAACTAACGTGAACACAGCAACTCCTCGGGATTGTATAGCTTACTTATACCCAATTAAGATATACAATAATTTAATAAATAAAATTGAGGAATAAATTTTATTGAAAATATATTTACAATAACAATATTCATTTAATTGTTATATTTTTACAACTGACGTTCATCAGCGCTATCTATGCATACGGAAATCAAATACTTCTCAAAGTAGTTTATAATTTAACCATTAATGTCAAACAATTAAAATATATAATAATATAATGGACAAAATTGTAGAACACATTTTATTAAAAATATATTTACAATGAAAATATGCATCAAATTATTATATTTTTACAATTGACCTTTACTGGCGCCATCTATGAATAGGAAAATGAAGTACTTTTTAAAGTAATTTATAATTTAACCATTAATGTTAAACAATTAAAATATACAATAATATAATGGACAAACTTGTAAAAAATATTTTATTAAAAATATACTTACAATAACAATATTTATTTAATTGTTATATTTTTGCGACTAACGTTCATCAGCACCATCTATGAATAAGAAATTCAAGTACTTTTTAAAGTAGTTTATTATTTAACTATTAACGTTGAACAATTAAAATATACAATAATATAATAAACAAAATTGTAAAATATGTTTTATTAAAAATATATTTACAATAACAATATTCTTAAAATTGTTATATTTTTACAAATGACGTTCATCAGCGCCATCTATGAATACGGAAATGAAGTATTTCTCAATGTAGTTTGCTTGTCAAAAATGTTATTTTTCTAACATTTACAAAGCTTTATTAATTATTTATTTATAATTTAAAATAAAGATTGAAGGAAAAATGATAGTATTAAAAGCTCAAGGTATGTATTGTTATTTATATCATTATTAACAGAATGTCCTATTTTTGTCACTGTCAGCAAACAGGACGCTGCTATTTATTCTTCTTCTTATACTAAAAACATTACGCAAAATTTATCTGGCCAACTGGATTGGTGTCAGATTTTTATAAGTTAATTTCTAATACTATCAAATACAATTATTTTATGTTTTACTTATTGTAAGAAGCTTTTTTTGATAGAAAATTTAGTTTTAATCATGAATAGTTTTATGCAACATTGTAAATTATGTGCAAGTGATAAAAATGTGTTGTTCACTATACTTGATCTGGATTCAGATGGCAAACGTTTCGTAGATAAATTGGAAGCAATTATGCCAGAAATTGTAAGAATGAAATTATTTGTTTTGATTGTAATATACATTATTGGATCTGAATCTTTTACTTTCCTTATTTTAGGTAGATTGCAGGATCAAATTACCGAATGGTATTTGTACAATTTGCTCTGTTCGATTGAATGATGCTTATCAATTTATAAAACAATGTATCGATTCTCAAATAATATTAAAACAACATTTAGATGAAACACTTTGTCGATTATGTGCTGGTGGTGATAATATAACATTTACTTTAACTACAATGGATTCGGATAATGTATTGTTATCATACAAATTGGAAACCATTGCATCGGAAATTGTAAGTAAAATACTAGCTTTAACCAGGTCCACGAAACGAAATTATATGCTTATAAATTGATAAGTGATCATTTATTTATTGTCTCTTCCATAATAATTTTTGAGAACAGACAAATTTAACTTAACCTAATTTAGAGTATTTCAAATTTTAATACGTTTGTTGGTTTTGTTTAATTAAAACTTATGTAAAATAAGTTTTAATTTGAATACATGTAAATTTACAATAAAAATTACATAAAACAATAATTATTTTATTAGGTTTACTTATAATAAGTTTATTAAATATTATAATATGCTTTTGCTAAAATAAAATTTGTTTCTGCGAGAGTGGTTGGGAATAGCTATTATCAGAAAAAATATTGTTGTCTGTTTTCAGGCTGGTAAAAATTTCGTCTTGTATTTATAATAATTTGTTACTTCATAAATAAGTAACGTACGTATTCACACAGCTTGTATTATCCCAATAGATCTCACAAATAATTCAAATATTAGTAAAATATCATAGGGATAAGGTGTTACTAGTAGACATATATTTCTTTATTAAGATCCCTTTAAACCGGTAATTTGTAATATATGTAATATATAATTTTAATTTATATTTTTAGTTGGAATGTACTGAGAAGTTATCGAATTGTATTTGCTCAGTTTGTTCTGTTCGATTAAATGAAACGTATAAATTTGTAGAAAAATGTTTTAAATCGCAAGAAATTTTAAAGCGAAATGCAAAACAACAATTGCAAAATAGTAAAGTTATGGAAAACGAATTTAAAATTGAAAGCAAAATTAAAGAAGAGAATATTGATGAAGAATACATTAAACTAGATTTGGAAACTGACATAAACATTAAAGTTGAAGAAAGTTTAGAATCACAAAATAATACAAATGTTGATGCAGTTTGTATGAAAGAAGAAGCTATTACTGAAGATTACATGGAAGAAGTAGAATTGGAAACTGATACAAATATTAAATTTGAAGAAAGTTTGAAATCAGAATCTGTAGATTTACATTCAGAAATAATAATTAAGGAAGAATATTCGGATTTTGAGAATGAAATCGATATAAAACATTGGCAAGCTAGTAGAGATTCGAAGAAAAATAATATTTTCAGCTCGGAAGAAAATGATGAATCTGTAATGAAAAGAAAATCTCATAAATTTACATTATATGAGAAAAGTTTTACTCAGAGTGGAAGTATAAAAAAGCATATTTGTACGAATACAAGGGAGAAATCTTATAAGTGCAAAATATGTGAGAAATTTTTTATTAGGAGTGAACATTTAAAGACGCATATCCGTTCTCATACAAACGAGAAACCTTATAAGTGCAAAATATGTAAAAAAGCATTTACTCAAAATGGAAATTTAAAAGCTCATATTCGTATACATACAAATGAGAGACCTTATAAATGCGAAATATGTGAGAAAACTTTTACTCAAAGTGGAAGTTTGAAAAACCATTTCCGTACTCATACACAGGAGGAACCTTATAAATGCGAAATATGTGAGAAAACTTTTACTGTAAGTGGAAGTTTAAGGAAACATATCCGTTCACATATAAATGAGAGATCTCATAAATGTACATCATGTGAGAAAACTTTTACTCGAGGTGATAATTTAAAACAGCATATTCGTTTACATGCAAATGAGAGACCTTATAAATGTGAAATATGTGAGAAAACTTTTACTGTAAGGGGAAACTTAAAAGTACATAACCGTTCTCATACAAAGGAGAGACCTTATAAATGCGAAATATGTGAGAAAACTTTTACTAATAGTTCACATTTAAAAAGGCATATTCGTATACATACAAATGAGAGACCTTATAAATGCGAAATATGTGAGAAAACGTTTACTCAAAGCGGAGATTTAAGAAAACATATCCGTTCTCATACAAATGAGAGACCTTATAAATGCGAAATATGTGAGAAAACATTTACTCAAAGTAATCATTTAAAAGAACATATCCGTTCTCATACAAATGAGAGACCTTATAAATGCGAAATATGTGAGAAAACATTTACTCAAAGTAATAATTTAAAGGAACATATTCGTTCTCATACAAATGAGAGACCTTATAAATGCGAAATATGTGACAAAGCATTTACTCGAAGTGGAGATTTAAAAAATCATATTCGTATACATACAAATGAGAGACCTTATAAGTGCGAAATATGTGAGAGAACATTTATTCGAAGTGGAGATTTGAAAGTGCACATTCGTACACATACAAATGAGAAACCTTATAAATGCGAAATATGTGAGAAAACATTTACTCAAAGAGCACATTTAAAAGTTCATATTCGTATACATACAAAAGAGAGACCTTATAAATGCGAAATATGTCAGAAAGCATTTATTCGAAGTGGAGATTTGAAAGTGCACATACGTACACATACAAATGAGAAACCTTATAAATGCGAGATATGTGAGAGAACTTTTATGTGGAGTGGTCATTTAAAGCAACATGTCCGGTCTCATGCAAAGTAGAAACCTGATGAATACCAAATTGAAAACTTTCCCTCAGAGTAGAAATTAAAACCATATTCGTATTCATAGTGTTCTTTTGTTTATTAATGATTAATTTTTAAATTTTGTTTAGCCTCATTTAGACTGCTTTTTTGCTAGCGAAATCAGTGTAATGTTTTAGCGCAAAGCTAGTAGTTCTGAACCAAACAACATGTGATCTTATAGGAATATATTGCAAATGCACGGATTTAGTTTCATTAGCAAATTTTGTTTCATCGCAGCCAAAGTTTTAACTAAAATTCACTTATGTTTTTAGAACGGCCAATTAGATTTCGCAGTAACATGAGATAGCGATCTATATGTATTTTTATGAAAGAAACGTCAAATTATATGTAAATAAGCAGTTTGGAAAATAAAATTAATATTATTTTTAAAACGCGTATTTAATATATTAAAATAACATTTATTTTAGACACATTAGAAGAAAAATTAACGAAAACAAAGTAGATGGCGAATTTATCTTATAAACCTGTAAATTCATATTTATGTCCTATACTATTCTAACTGTTCTGATTAGCATTCGTATTTTTCAAATGATGTACAGGTATCATCTTGTATAATCATAAATTCTTCGTCAGATATATTTAAACAAAACAACTTAAACTGTCACAAACAAAAATTGTACTGAAGATAAACAAAAATTGTTCTTTATATTTAGTGAAATATTTATTGTTTACGTAATGTAGATTGTAAAAGTATATGAAAAGTATACATTTTTATACATAATATAGAAAAACAAATAACAAAATGTTTGTTACTTAATTATATTAATTAATATACATATATATATATATATATATATATATATATATATATATATATATATATATATATATATATATATATATATATCATAAGTTAAAAATATTATATATAAAATATTTAAATAATATCAATCAAATAAGTTGTTAACCGTGGTTTCATAAATATAAAGAATACAACAGAAAAACAATAACAAACATTTGTAGACTTAGACTAGGACATTATCTATGTCCAGAATATTTATATAGATTAAAATTAAATTCGACACCAACGTGTGAATGTAACAACATCGATATAGGAAACTCAGACCATGTATTTTTCGCATGTACAAAGTATTCTGCTCAACAAAAATATTTGATGGACAAACTACATAATATTCATATTGAATTTCCTACAAAAATTTCAATTCTACTCCATAGTCAAAAAGATAATATATATGACCTTATAGCAGAATATTTAAATAAGTGTCATTTGAACATGTAAAATATTAAAATCATAACAAAGTAGCTGGCTAATGGACTTGCATCCAAAGCCAATAATCAAAAAAAAAAAAAAAAATAAAAAAAATAAGTTGTTTGATATTTATAAACTTTATAATAATGCTTAATATTACAAAAATAATAATATAAACATTATTCTACTAATACTCAGTTCTAATATAAATACAGTTATTAAAGTATTGATTTTTAAAATGTACCATTTTTATATATAATGATGTCAATTTCGTTCTATTGTGAAAGTTATGGATTAAGTTAGATTATGTACTTGTATTTTAAAATAATGATATAAGCTTAATTGATTGAACTCTATGTTAATGCAGCGGTAATTGATTCAATATGTGATTATCTCATAATAAATAAATATTTGAATTACGGATTTTGTGTATAGTTTTATTCATTAATATATTGATAATATTTTCTTGACCTAGTACTTCGTTGCTAATTCCCAAATTGCAATTCTAAATTATTGTTCTTCATCAGCTTTACGTAATGCAATAACCGACGATGCTGTATATATTAACCATCCTTTTTCTTCCTTTCCAATAATTTTGAATTTGTACTACAGTGATGTATCTCGGTATAAGTCTGCTTTAGAATACGTCCAATTCGGAATACGTTCTGTTTGGGTGAAAAAAAATTTGTTCGGTATACGACTTTTGTACGGTATACGACTTAATTCAATTATACGCGCTATATATGAACAAGTAATACTATAATATCTACAATATTCACGAATTTATATTGACTTTATTTGGTTTAAAACTATGTAATTTCTGATGGGGAGAGTCCTGGGTTGGTGTACTGCCCTTTTAGTGTACCAGACCTGCGTGGAGCCACAATCTATAACTTTGTTAAGTTTCTTCTGATTTTCATTTTTAAGTAAAATTTTATTATTTTTATTAATCATGAATTGCAAAAAGGCAAACGAAAATCAACAGAAAACTAAATAATTATTTTACAATCCCATTAATATACCATATCAAGGAGTTTTTTTTTAAATGAGAACGGATTAAACATTTTTACATTATTTCTTATGGAAAATGTTGGTTTGGTATACGTCCTATTCGGTATAAGTCCATACATCGATCGAATTAAGGTCGTATACCGAGGTTCCACTGTATTATACTCTTCTAGAACGCCCAAACATATGGACATTTCCATATCTGAAACATAAGTTGTTAAGTGCCATACATAACTATAATTATGTTCCTCTAGTGGTTCAATAAAATACTTTGAATGGCAATAGAAATGTAACTAGTTTGGTGGGTACTTTGTTAGTCGTGTCGATTTAAATAATATAATTTTTTCTATTCATGAAATACGTGGTACCATAAAAATATATGAATATGTCTGTTTGTTTTTCTATCGATATCTGTTTACAAGCATTGCTACAAGCAGCTGCCAAGTATTTAGAAAAATACTTTTTAAATCATTTCCAAAGGATAATATTTTATTAATTCATACACAGAGAAAAATAGATTGCTATGCACGTATTGCTAAGATTATTATAATAGCAACATTTTATTATGCAATAATATCAGTTTTGTCAATATAAAAATATTAGATATTAGGTGCAATTATATATTTTATATTATACCTCATATATTAAATCAAGCTATGTATATCTGGATAATAGCAAAATAGATATAGACAAAAAATATGAATAATTTTAAATGCTATACATATATATTTATGATAAATATCGACAATATATTTTAAAACACACTATTGTTACGAATGATACGTATATAATTTGTACAGTAATATAAATTATAACTAATATTTTTTAATACGCGTCACCTTACATGTTGATACAAGTCAGTTCTTGTGCATCATTCGACGTAAACAGAGAGTAAGTTAAATATCTATTAAATATTTAATTAAAATGGCAGCCGAAGAAAGTAAAAATGTTTTAAAACTGTGGAATTTTGATATATTAATTCCAATCTTTAAAGGTATATAATTTTGTAAACATAATTTAATTTGTAAATCACGGTCTATTGTGTAATTTTTTTTTGTGCTAAATGATTCAGGCAGATGTGATATGTAAAACATCTGCGATTATTGTCTATATTTTAGAACATAATGTTAACTGTATCTGTATAGCTAAAATTATTAGAAGAGAACCAAATCAAAGAAATCATTCCTTTAGTAGGATTAAGAGTCCTAATTCTGGACAATTTTAATAAGTTATGTCTTTAGAAACTGAGTTTTAAAAGTACCTACAATATGCTACAAAATTTACATTACATGCTTTTTATTTTATGCGTAAATATTTTTATTAGTTTTGAAATTTTTATTTACATTAATAAAAACCTACACCTACCTACACTACAATAAAATTTAATCAAATATTTCAATTATTTAATTTATACATTAATTTATGTACGATAGATATTAAAATTAAGAATTTGAGAATTTTTATATTTATATTATGTAATAATTTTATTAAATTTATTGTATCTGCTAGGGATATGAGTTTTTATTTTAAATTAAATACAACATAGATTTTTAGTAGAGATGTTTATTGTTCTAAGTTCAACAACTATATCGAATGGCATATTGAAGAAATGAAAAATAATTATCAGTTTCAAAGCTTATAGTAATTGCTTTTAATAATCTTTAATAGTTTAAATGAAAATACATTGGAAAATATTTTAATAATTAAGAGATCATTTTTATTTTTTCAAATAATAAAGCACTTTTTTATAAAGAAAAGAGGTAGGAATACGGGTCTTTGCTTTCAATAATCTTTAATAGTTTAAATGAAAATACATTGGAAAATATTTTAATAGTTAGAGGTAATTTTCATTTCTTTCTTATTATCTAATATATAAAATTCTTGTGTCACAGTTTTAGTGTTTATACTCCTCCGAAACGGCTTGACCGATTTTGATGAAATTTTATATGTATATTCAGTAGGTATGAGAATAGGTTTATAATTAATTTTTATACCCCTAATTGTTAATGGCTAATGGCTCACCCTAAAAAAAATTTTATCATTTTTTGGACAAATTTTTTTTTGGTTATTTTTTTATGGTGTGCCATTAAAAAATACATTTAGTCCTAAATTTTTACTCTCCTACCACCAACCCCTACTTTTTAATAGCATTTTATATTTTTTAGCCCCGGTCGATAGCTGATCAATGGGATTCCGTTTAGCCAAACTCAATAAAATAAAAATAAATAAATAAATAAATAAATAAATAAATTTGTAACTTTGGGAAGTTGTTGAGTACACTCTCGCACACATTAAAATAAAGGCAAGACAACGTTCGCCGGCTCAGCTAGTAAATAAATAAAAATCGAGTATACAAGAATTTGTTACGTTAACATATGTTATCTTATTATTATATAATTAAACCACACATAAAAATTATTTAAGTTTTGAATAATAAATTATATTATTATCATATTATATTATATACTTCCAATTATTATACCTGTAACTAATTAATAATTATTGCATCAATTGTATGTAGTATGCTTATTATAAAAGTAGAAATTAAATGTTCTAAATTGTGGTAGACAATAAAATTTTAATACAAATAAAATCATTAACAAAAATTTAAAAATTAATCATTTGGAACTGAACCAAAAATCGAAAAAAAAAACGTTAATTTTGCTGGAACGAACACTGGAACCGCACCGATATATATTTAATTGTACTGAAAAAAAATATCTCTGTATGTATTTGAATATCGCTCTGTTTGAAACATCATGATTTTGAAAATGCGGAAATGAAGAAAGCAGTTGGCAGGAGATTGTAAACGCTATGCAAATGTCTGGTAAGTTTTGTATTGTTGTCTTTTGTAAGCGTTATTTACATATTTAATCAAATTTATCAGTTACAAATTGTCAGTGATAATGGAAGACATTGAAGAACTGATCGCTATACGAAAGAAAGACGCAAGCAAAAATCGTTCGGCTCGACATCTCAATCTGAACCAAAATGGGACATTTTTTGTAAACGAAGCAGTTTTATATAAAAAGTAAATTTTATTGTGAAAACAATTTATTTTCATTTAGTTGAGTATAATATCTTTTTTATTTTCAAAAAAATCACTCATTGTTTATTACTTGGCATCAGTTTATATTTATAAATTTTAACTACCAATCTTGAAAAAAAAAAGATTTCAAAAGTCGTTGCCGCTGTATAACGCATTCCGCTCAAGTCTTTTCTTTTTAGTCAAATTCTTGTTTTTGTTCGAATTAATATAAATAAGCAATAAAATGATTATATCATTTACAAAAAGTAACAAGTTGAAAAACTAATCACTTCAGTTATAAAAATAACTTGTAAAATTATTATTGTTTTAATCTTACAACTTCAACTATGACATCAGTTCATAAACAAATAGAAGTACGTTCTGAATCATGTGCAAGATCAGGCAATTCCAAATCGTTTAGATTTCAATGCGTCCCCGGAACTAACACTTGCCTCGCCACAAACTGAACAAATAGATGTTTCCCAATTTGATATGAATCCAGACATAATTATGGATGAAACTATTACGGTCACACCGTCAACATCCACATGACCTACGTATGCTAGAAACCTATTTTATAATAAATTAAAATAACAACTCAAGTGCCAATCACAATTTCCTTTGTTTTGTTGAAGTTGTTTGTAATTATGACATCGCAGTTGCCATAATTAAGATTAAATTTACATATTTTTGTAGTTGATTACAAATTGTATTGGTGTATCAACAAGAAAAACTGTTTTTCGCAATTGAAATTGTTTCTTCAGATGGCATCTGAGATGCCGAAATATTGAACAACTTAAATAAAAACAAATAAACAATATAAAACTAAAATAATAAAATATTAAATCTTTCTTATAAATATTTGCAATGATTGCGAAGTATTTAAGTGGCAATCTGAAATTTAATAGTTGTGTGCATAATTATGATGTTAGAAATGCAGATAATTATTTTTGTTTTACTAAAAAAAAAACTAAAAGTAGTAATGCTAACAATATATTTCACAATGGATTACTTGAATATAATAAGTTACCGAAATATATTAAAGATTCAAAAAATTTAATGCTTTTAAGTTTGAAACATAAAAAAATTACTTCAATAAGATTAATAATTTGATAAATATTGAAAATATTATGCTAAATTTGTAAATTTCCTGTAATTTTATAATTTTGTAAAAATAGCCAAAAGCTATATAAAGTTTGACTCTATTTTATTATACTATGCCTGGAAAAACAAATAATTCAAAATTTATATTTTATAATGTTTGTTATACATTTTTTTTTGTGGTTGCTGATCCATTCAGTGATAGTTTGTCTGCTGTCACTCAACAGTCGAGGGGCAAAATAAAATGTTTGCCCAATACCTGGAGAAATCTTTAAATGAGATGAATGAGGAGCGAGGAAAGTAAATCTGCAAAGAAACTGTTGACTTAATAGAAAGTTAAAATATAATAAAACTAATAAAAATAATAGTATAAGTTTTTATAATTTATTTTCCACAAACGCGTATTAATTTACATGGTACATAATACGGTTTTAAAGACATTACAATTTAAGTGCGTGAGTGTATCACTCAACAGATTTAAATAAAATTGTTTAGAATATGATGCGACAGTTGTTAATAAACCAGCTCATTTTAAATTGATTATCCATCTAGCAATAATTATCATAGAGTAAATCTGTTTTACACGGTATCAATTTTCCTAGTACCCACAAATATTATATAATTTATATATAATGCAGTGTTGGCAACTTTCAGAGAAACAAATTCGAAAATATTTCAAGTTTTTTATTTAGGCTATACTATTAATCAGAATTCAATCCAATTTATTTATTTGAATTTTTAATATTTTATTTTTATCTACACCATTTATCCGCTTTTAATCAAATTTTCAAGAAAAATTCTCCTGGTACATTCATAACAAATATGTAATTTTATTTAGTACAGTGCTGCTTATTTTATTTAATATTTAATAGATTAGTTTAATCAAATTTTTAGATTAGCTTCTCCTAATTTCAATAATAAATACATAATTTTATTTTTGCACAGAGTTACTAACCTTAACAAACATATTAAAATTTTATTTTAGCTACATTTTATCCAGTTTTAAACAAATATTTATGCTTGAAAAAATTAAATAATTTAATAGTTATACAATGTGGCCAATGTGACCAACTCTTGGTGAAAAAATATTTTATTCATATTACTAAATATAGTTAAAACAACTTATGAATACATATTACATAATAATATTGATTAATTTATTAATCTAAATTTTATTATAAATAACATTTAATATATTTTACATATTTAATAATAATAAAATTATTATAAATTAAAAAATATTTAAAAATTGATTGAGGCAAATGCTGGCATCTTTACATTAGAATATCAGCAAACTGTTATCATCTCGTTATAATGAAAACTGAAAATTTCAATTTGTTTTAGAAGCGCATAGATAAAGTTTATCGTCATTTCATATTGTGTTATAAATTTCCTAAAAATGTTGATTTTTGTAGAAATTAAAAACAATGGCCCGTATTCTCACCTCATTTATAAAAGTGATTTTTGCCAAAAGTACTTTTGACGTTTACTTAAAATTATTTATTAAGCAATTTATAATAATTTATATAAATTTTATAATACCAAATATAATAAAAATGATCATAAACAAAAAAACTATTTACAATTGATAAAAAACAAAAGCAAAAAGTTATTTTGAAGTTAATGATAAAAGTACTTTTTCACGAAAAAGTGAGGTGAGAATACGGACCAATATTTTTAAACAGTAATATTTATGCATTAATCGTCATTAATTTTATTACGAAGAAGAACTAATTGAGCATTAGTTACAATTTAAATAAATATTATTTATTACAATATTGTACATAAAGTCTCATTCAGACTACCGTTTTAGTTCTACGCACAAGCACAAAAGTTTGACTAGTCCAAACGCTTGGTGTAAATACTACAAATGTGTCAAATGTTTGGATTGGTAAAATTCTTGTGATATTGCGTAAAACTAAATCGCCACTCTGAATGCGACTTAACATTTAAATCTTCTTTAAGATAATAATCATGCTGCCAAAACAGTTTTACGATTTAGTTTTACTTTCACGATTTAACGCAGCGCAAAAACATGATTATTCACATTGCCAGTCTGTCTTGATGAATTTTTAGTTACGCCTGAGCAGTGACGACAATTTAAATACTGTTAAAAATCATTTTTGACTTTACTATTTATGTTGTTTACATTCCAAACAGTTTCTGGTTACGCTCAGTACAGTTTTTTTTTTTACAGTTTAAATTGTTTTGCGTTAAATATGTTTCAAGAAGAATTTATGATTATACAAAATAAGACCTGTACAATCATTTCAAAAATACGAATGCTAAACGTAATATTTCAAATTGTATACTGCATAAATAAAATTTTGTAAGTTTATACGATAAATTATTTATCATCTTCTTTATTTTCGCTAATTTTTCTTTTGTTTCTAAAATGAATGGTATTTTAGTATATTAAATACGCCTTTTCAAAATAATATTATTTTTATTTTCTAAACTGTTCATTTACATATTATAAATTTAACGTTTCTTTCATAAAAACAAATATACATCGCTATCTCATGTTACTGAAATCTGATTGGCCGTTTTTAAATCATAAGTGAAATTTTGTTAAGAAACCTTAGTTAGGTCAGACTTTGGCTGCGATAAAATAAAATTTACTAATAAAATTATATCCGTCCATTCGCAATGTATTCCTATAAGCTCACATGTTGTTTGGTTCAGAACCACTAGCTCTGCACCAAAACAAAGACCAGTCTTATGAGACTTAACAATATTTAAAGATTAACCATTAATAAAAAGAGAACTACAAAAATTAATGAATTACGCTATTATTATGATAATGTTTTTGTTTTAATTTCTACTCTGTGTAAAAGTTTTGTATTTCGCATTCTTCTATTTCGCATTCTTCAGGTGTCTTCTTTGCTTGAGAATGGATATGTCTCTTTAGAATGTCACTTCTTCTAAAAGCTTTCTCACAAATTCTGCATTTATAAGAGCTCTCCTTTGTATGGGAACGGATATGGCTTTTTAAATGTCCACTCTCAATAAAAGTTATCTCACATATTTCGCATTTATAAGGTCTCATTTGTATGTGTGCGATCATGTACTTTTAATTGCTGACTGTGTGTAAAAGTTTTTTCACATTTTTCGCATTTATAAGGTCTCTCATTTGTATGTGTACGAACATGTACTTTTAAATACTGATTTTGTCTAAAAGTTTTCTCACATTTTTCGCATTTATAAGGTCTCTCATTTGTATGTGTACGAACATGTATTTTTAAATGCTGACTTTGTGTAAAAGTTTTCTCACATATTTCGCATTTATAAGGTCTCTCATTTGCATGCATACGAATATGATTTTTTAAAACTCCATTTCGAGTAAATGCTTTGTCACATATTTCGCATTTATACGGTCTCTCCCCTGTATGAGAACGGATATGTCTTTTTAAGTTTTCACTTTCAGCGAAAGTTTTCTCACATATTTCGCATTTGTAAGGTCTCTCATTTGTATGAATACGAATATGCTTTGTTAAATTTCCACTTTGACTAAAAGTTTTCTCACATATTTCGCATTTATAAGGTCTATCATTTGTATGTATACGAATATGAGCTTTCAAAGATCCATTTCGAGTAAATGCTATTTTACATATTTTGCTCTTATAAGGTTTCTCCGTTGTATGAGAACGGATATGTTTCCTTAATTTTCCACTATCAGTAAAAGTTTTCTCACATAATGTACATTTATGAGATTTTCTTTTCTTTACAGATTCATCATTTTCTTTCGGACTGAAAATATTATTTTTCTTCGAATCTATACTAGCTTGCCAATGTTTAATATCGGTTTTATTCTCAAAATCCGAATATTCTTCCTTAATTATTATTTCTGAATGTAAATCTAAAGATTCTGATTTCAAACTT
This sequence comes from Clivina fossor, assembly GCA_963966155.1. NCBI lineage: Eukaryota > Metazoa > Arthropoda > Insecta > Coleoptera > Carabidae > Clivina > Clivina fossor. The sequence continues at coordinate 52,759 of CAWYQG010000082.1, read as the reverse complement.
TCTTCAAATTTAACATTCGTATCATTTTTCAAATCTACTTCAATGTTCTCTTCATTAATAGCTTCTTGTTTCATACAAGCAGTATCAAAATTTGTATTACTTTGTGATTCTAAACTTTCTTCAACTTTAATATTTACATCAGTTTCCAAATTTAGTTTAATGTATTCTTCATCAATATTCTCTTCTTTAATTTCGCTTTCATTTTTAATTTCGTTTTTCATAACTTCACTATTTTGCGATTGTTGTTTTGCATATCGCTTTAAAATTTCTTGCGATTTAAAACATTTTTCTACAAATTTATACGTTTCATTTAATCGAACAGAGCAAATTGAGCATATACAATTCGATAACTGCTGAGTACATTCCAGCTAAAAATATAAATTAAAATTATATATTACACATAATAAAAATCTCCGGTTTAAAGGGATCTTAATAAAGAAATATATTTCTACTAGTAACAAGTAACACCTAGTCCCTATGATATTTTACTAATATTTGATTTATTTGTGAGATCTAAATCCCACTACAAGCTGTGTGAATACGTACGTTACTTGCTTATGAAGTAACAAATGATTAAAAATACAAGACGAAATTTTTACCAGCCCCTGAAAACAGACAATATTTTTTCTCATTGCAGAAACAAATTTTAGTTTAGCAAAAACATATTATAATAATTAATAAACTTATTATAAGTAAACCTAATAAAATAATAATTGTTTTATGTAATTTTTATTGTTAATGTACATGTATTCAAATTACAACTTGTTTTATATAAATTTCAATTAAACAAAACCAACAAAGATATTAAAATTTAAAATACTCTAAATTAGGTTAAGTTAAATTTCTCTGTTCTCAAAAATTATAGAAGAGACAATAAATAAATGATCACTTATCAGTTTATAAGCATATAATTTTGTTTGGTGGACCTGGTTAAAGCTAGTACCTATTTTACTTACAATTTCCGATGCAATGGTTTCCAATTTGTATGATAACAATACATTATCGGAATCCATTGTAGTTAATCTAAATGTTATATTATCACCACCAGCACATAATCGACAACGTTTTTCATTTAAATGTTGTTTCAATATTATTTGAGATTCGGAACATTGTTTTATAAATGTATAAGCATCATTCAACCGAACAGCGCAAATTGTACAAATACCATTCGGTAATTTGATCCTGCAATCTACCTAAAATAAGCAAAGTAAATGAGTCAGAAATAATAATGTATATTACAATCAAAACAAATAATTTCATTCTTACAATTTCTGGCATAATTGCTTCCAATTTATCTACGAAACGTTTGCCATCTGAATCCAGATTAACTATAGTGAACAATACATTTTTATCACTTATACATAATTGACAATGTTGCATATAACTATTCATGATTAAAACTAAGTTTTCTACCAAAAAAAGCTTCTTACAATAAAGTAAAACATAAAAATATTGTATTTCACGATATTACAGGTTAACTTAGAAAAAAGCCGTTACGAATCCAGTTGGCCAGATGAATTTTGCGTAATGTTTCAAGTATAAGAAGAAGAATGAACAGCAGCCTTTTATTATCATTAAAAATGTTTCATCAATTGTGACTTGTTCTGGTTTCTTGCTGCTTGCCTAAATGAAATTTATTTTTTCAAATGCAGCTCGAACTTTACATTAATTTTAAAGTAATATTAAAAAATATATATATTTGAATATTTTCATACAGTGTTATCTATATGGTAATGTTTGAACTATTTGCGAATCTAACAGTGCTGTCGATAAAAAAGAAAACTGTAATTTAAATACTGGTAGTCCTATATATGAACTATTTTTAAACAAGTATTGCTATTTTAACATTTATATATATATATATATATATATATATATATATATATATTTATTTATATATATTTATATATATTTATATATATATATTTATATATTATATATATATATTTATTTATATATATTTATATATATATATATATATATTTATATATTATATAATATAATATATATATATATATATATATATATATATATATATATATATTAGAATATCGAATTGTTAGCTTCTGGTCACAACGAAGACTGAGAATTCCACTTAGTATTAGGAACGCATGAATAAATTTGGAATTAACTAATTGTCATTTTATGTTGTAAAATTATTTTTTTATTTATGTATTATTATATTGTTATAAATAATATTAATTTTATATTTATAATATATATATATATATATATATATATATATATATATATAGGTATATATATATATATATATATATATATATATATAGGTATATATATATATATATATATATATATATAGGTATATATATATATATATATATATATAGGTATATATATATATATATATATATATATATATATATATATATATATATATACTGGGTGTCCCATTTTAATCCGTCACTTGCAATAACTTTAAAATCGTGCATCGGACAAAAAAATGTTCTGGATAAAAAGTAAATGGTTTCGAGGGGGGCATCTAATGCAGGGACCCTTGCCCTCCCACGGACCCCCTGGACCGGGAACGGGGGGCAACTTTGAAATCTTAAATGGAACCCCCTATTTTTATTGCAGATTCGGATAGACCATTAAAAAGTATGTAAATTTTGTTTTGTGACTTTTTTTTATCTTTGATAGATGGCGCTGCAAACAGCATTTTTTTTCTCAGTTTATCGGTCTTCAATTTAAAAAAAAAAGTGTAACTAAGTACGATATTCAAGTTCTTTTCAGTTCTTTAGGAGGAGGGGGGCAAGGGTCACTGAATCAGATATTATTTCAAAACCATTAACTTAAAGTTATCCCCCTCGAAACCATTAACATAAAGTTAATGGTTTCGAGGGGGATATCTGATTCAGTGACCCTTGCCCCCCACCTCTCTTCCCACAGAACTGAAAAGAACTTGAATATTGTACTTAGTTACAGTTTTTTTTCAAATTTAAGACTGATAAACTGAGAAAAATAATACTGTTTGCAGCGCCATCTATCAAAGATAAAAAAAGTTGCAAAATAAAATTTACATACTTTTTAATGGTCTATCCGAATCTGCAATAAAAAATAGGGAGTTTTATTTAAAATTTCAAAGTTGCCCCCGTTTCCGCCCCCCAGGGGTTCCGGGGAAGGCGAGGGTCCCTGCATAAGATGTGCCCCTCGAAACCATTTACTTTTCATCCAAAACATTTTTTTGTCCGATTCACGATTTTAAAGTTATTGCAAAGGGCGGATTAAAATGGAACACCCAGTATTTTGAATAATTTTGATGTTATCAATGAAAATTACTTATATAAACTATGTAAAATATGCAATGTCCACCAAAAATTATATATACAGTTAAAAATCTGGATAACTAAAATCCGAATCTCGGATCCGAATTTCAAATCTGGACACCGGATATTGGATCCTGGATATTGACAGTACTATTAAAGATGTCAAAATAAACAACAAAAATAGCTTTTAGTTGTACAAGAAGATTGTAGGGTTTTAAAAATAGAAAATATTGATCCAAATCACTTTGATTGGCTCTACTGAAAAATTTGCTTTGTAAAGGATAATATCCTTTTTCCTGTAGCAAGAATGAAAATCTAAAATTAACCCACTGACATTTTGTACAGCTGAATTTTAATAGCGCAAATTTGCTGAAAACGTTTCCGATTTCACAGTAATAATGGCAGGAGCAAAAAAATCGCTAACGAAAAATTGTACGAAATAGAACTAACGACAATTTTGCATGTGTACAAGGTAGTGACGTAACACTAACCGGTTGGTTGGGTTACGCAGCTTCATGTTTTACTTGAAGTGGCCCCGATATGACCAAGAAGGATTTAGGTGTCTCCTGCGAGGTCATCGACCTCGGGACAAGGACACCGTATGTAAAGTCAGTAGAAAAAATTCAATTTATAGGATAAAGATTTTTGTGTGTTATTTTTAAAGAAATGATATTTTGTCGTATGGTTTGAATAATAAAAATAAAATGGTAAAGAAACAAAAGTAATTTTGGAAAAAAGTTATATTTTGAAATTAAATTTGTTAAAATTAAATATGGTTTTCTGTGTTTGACATTTTGCTATTTTAGTTTTAATAAATAAGTTTAAAATAAGTTGTTTCAACATTATTATGTTATTTCATTTTTAGAAGTTTTTTTAAATATATAGAAAAATATTTTATTTGTTATAAATAAAATAATCTTAAAATTGGAAATTGTATATATATAAAATAATATAAAGTTTAAGTTTAAAAAATATAATTTACATTGTATTATATTTTTAGCGTAGAAATAATAAAACCCAGGGCCTTATTAAGCAATTTGAATTTTTATGGCAATAATTATTAAAATATTTATAAAACAAGATCAGAAGTATATGCACTGAAAAAAATAGATTGCCTACAGTAGCGAAATAGCTACCCTAAAATAGTGACAGGTAAAAGGTACCGTGAAAGAGCGAATATGTATTTCTAATTTTTTAGAGAAAAATATTACTAATATTTTACTAATTAAATATCGTAAAATAGAAAAATATATAACTCTATCAGTGAATAAAAATCGCTAATTTAGAAAAACATGTTAGCTAAGACAGTTATAACAAATCTTTATATTTCGAATATAATTATCAGATATAGTGAAAATAAATGCAGAATTAAAATTTCTTTTTGCTAAATTACGTATTTTTTTATTCAAATTCAAATAAAAAATTTATCTAAATTAGATTTTTTTTTCCTTAAATTAATAAACATTCTAACCTATTCTATAATTTTTTCATTAAAGTTAACGATTGGCGAAAACAAATATTCTAGAATTCGTAAAAATGTTATAATAATAATAAACATTTTATGGAATTCTAAAATATTTGTTTTTGCGAATCGCTAACTTTAACGAAAAACTTATAGAATAGGTTAAAATGTTTATAATTTAAAAAAAGAATATTATTAATTTAGTTGAAAATTATATTTGAAATAAATCTGATAGCACAAATGTATTTCTGGATTTAAAAAAAAAAAAACTAAAATTTCTTAGAAAAATATTTATTTACTATTTATAATGAAAAAAAAATCATTTACATACATCTTTTTAAAGTAACATAACTATTTCCATTAGGCATTTCTGCTAATAGAAGATTGTCAGAATCAATGAGAGAAACTGACTCTACAATATAATTATTATAATTAATTTTTTTTACTATATAGGAATAGTAATGTTTATCAAAAGAAACAGTATCCAGAATATTACATACAAAAAAAATATTATCATCTTCATCAACTAAAATTTTCAAAATAATACCAAAAACAGGAACTAAATTTTCTATATTAATAATTACAATATCAGAACTAGTATATTTCGTTCCTTTTATAATAACCCATTTGGCTATATAATATTGTTTAGCAAAATCAAAAAAAGAGTTATGAGTTAAATATGAGTAATCATATGTTACAAACATCCCAATATTGCTAATTTGTCCTGGTCCTATTGAGTTACTTTGACTTAAATCTACGTTTGATAATAATCTATAACATACTCGCAACTGATGTTTTAGTAATAAAGAATATGTAATATTTTTCCTTGAATTAGTAACATTTGCCGTTAATTTAGATTCACGATGTTTAGCCTCAAATCGCATTGAAGAAATTTTATAAAGAGGACCAACTTGACGCATAATTCTTGGATAATGAACCATATGGTGATATTTTGGTTTTAAATTTTGGTTCTGTAGTATTTTTCAACCAATTCAGCACGTCTTCATTATCTGATTCTATTGTGTCTATTATTTGAGTTTCTGTGTTATCTAATAGAAAATACCAAATACTACTTATTAGATAGAAAAAGTGAACTAAAATATTACTAACCTGTTTTTGCATTACCTTCTATTAATCCTGACTTTTTAAATTTGTCACGAATTGAATAATATTTGGAAAAGAGTTTACCTTTTCCAGAAGTTCTAGGACTACCGTCATCACCTTTATATTTGTTTATAAAGAAATATGTATCCTAAAATAAAATTATCTATTGTAATTTTTAAAAAGTATTGCATGCGCAATATATATTTATTTTTTTACCTCATTTTCTGTTGGGAATACTTCCTTAACTTTTTCAGCTAATTCTTCAAATCTATTTCTGGATATTCTGTTAAAAAAACAAAAATATTTATTAATTAATAATAAGAATTATAAATTGATCATCTTACTTCTTATTCGGATTATCATCTAACTCTTTAGAAATAATTATTTCAGTTAATTTTTCTCGTGATGTCCGATCTAAAGTATTTTTTTCCTTGTATATATTTAAAATACACTGACCAATATTTGATTGTTTCAAAATATCTTGTAAATTATAGTCAAATTTTAATTTTTTACAAAGTGACTGCTCATCAAAATTGGTATCTAAATAAATTTATATATATATATATATATATATATATATATATATATATATATATATATATATATTCAAAATAGAGATATAAATATAAACTGATGAAAATTCACCTTCGATGTTCACTAGTACTGTAGGATTAGCCGGAAAAAGTGGCGGCGGCATTAGAAATTGATCCACAATGTCCACTGGCATAGAATCTAATGATATTGTACTGCTAGATGACGTACATAATGTTTCTGTATTTTTAGTAATTAAGTCTTTAATTTTTTTCTTTAATTTTAATCGTAATCCTAATGTAGGTATATATTTTTCTAAATGATGCTCTTCCAGTAGCAAAAATGATTCTTCATCTATACCTTCCTCTACAAAATAATATTTAAAATATACAAATTGAAAACGAATGACAAGTTAATAATTAAAGTTTGATATATCTTCTAATACATCTTAATAAGTTCGTATAGTAGGTATATTATATATTATAATTTTTATTATTATAACTAATTAGTACCTATGTAAAATTTATAAAATATTTTACTTAGTACAAAAGCATAATTCAACAACCTTTACAAACCTTCAAACTTTTTGATGATTTCATCGGATATATTTAGTTCTATAAGAATTTTTTTTGTAAATTCATCTGCCATCTTCACTTTAAATAATCTTAATTGAAAAATAAAAGTATAATTTTAACTATCAATAACTAAATACTTGCTTTATTTCAACGAAACAAAATATTCAATCGACAATAAACTAGATGTAACACGTTGTGTACAGCCTTAAACAAAAGTTTATCTTAATTGAAATAAAATATTTTAAACAAGATAGAAAAATTATAAATTAGAATTATTCTAATATTTAATACGAAATTATGTATTAGTATACTTACTTTATTTTTATTAACGACACAAACACTTCGGAAATTAAAACTATAGTACTCTACAACGTGTAACACGGCGTAAACACAAGAATACATACTGATAGATACTACGCAATAAAATAAAATATTGTGCAATTCTATTCTACCCTGAATAAAAAATCATCTTAATTAGATAAAATATTGCTTGTGACAGGAAAAATAATTTCTAAAATACAATTTTTTTTTAACTGTATCAAAAATGCATTTTGTATTACAGAAAATATTATTTTTAAATATATATATTTTTTTCATTTGATTCAGATTAATATGATTGTAAATAAGAAAAATATAATTCTAATCTAATAAATAGGAATTTTTTTATTTAATTTAGTAAAATTTTAATTAGAAATTAAAATTTGTTTTCCTACGAATCAGAATTTTGTATAACAGTGAAAAAGTTTGTATTTAAGTGTTTATTTTCACTAATCTGAAGAAAAACATTTTAGGTAAAAAAATTTCGCTACGAGTGGTAACTTATTTTTTTCAGTGTGGGAAAATATTTGCGAAAAAAATATTTTTATGACAAATACAAACTAACAAACAAATAAATTTCTGTAGATTTATCTAAATTTTTCGCATAAATGCGGAATAAATAAATGAAGATCAGACACATGCAATCATTATAAGTTAATATATACATACATACATACACAATCACGCCATGTACCCAAAAGGGTGTGGCACAAACTCTTTTCATCATCCCGAAATCAGTCGCCTCCAAACATTCCTATATCCAGCACAAGCGCAACTTTTGCTTTATCCACATTTATAATTCCTCTCATACATGCTCTTTTATTCCTACTACTTGGAAACTTTCGCTCACACAAGCCACTCTTTCAATCATACCACTCCAACTACTCATCGGACGTCCACGCAAACGTATACCATCAAAATCATTCAAATAAAACTTTTTAACCAAACGTTCATTAAACATTCGCTCAACATGTCCGAACTATCTTAACTGACTAACACCAACTTTTGCTACAACATTTTTATCGAATTTCACACTCATCATACACTAATCTATTTCATACCCGATCTCTCCTATTTACAAAACATACCACACGTAAAAATCTCATTTCCACAGCAATCATTTTCCGTTTATGCTTTTGCAACCAAACTCAGCATTCACTACCATACATCAACGTAGGCACCAAAACTGCATTGTGTATACTCAAACGGGCTTCTTTGGAAACATTTATTTATTTATAAGTTAATCAGGGCATTAAATCGGTTAACCGATATTTCTGTAAATATTTAGCAAACATTAACCGTAATTTTTAACCGGAAAAAATAAATTTTAAAAGCAACAAATTTTACTTTATATAAAAACAATATTTTATAACCTGTAATTATATTTTCTAAAAATAAATAATGATAATTTTACTTTTGGTAACATAACGAATATTTTTTACCACTTTGACTGCAAGGAAAAGTGGTATAGCGTTTGGTACGGTGTCTGTAACATTAGCAAAAAAAAATTTCTGTATAGAAATCTTTTATATAGTCCCTAGATGACGAATCTGAACTTAGTTTATGTGGGTGTATGTGTGTGCGTCGTCAGCTCGCTCGCTCACTCGCTCGTTCGGTCGTAAGTAATTTTGTGGCCGCAACTCCTCCTAGACGGTTCAACCGTTTTTAATGAAATTTTTAGGATAAATTTGTCTAATACCCAAGATGGTTATTTGGTTTTATTTTTTTCCAGTAAAGCCAACTTTCCGAGAAAAAATTACTAAAGTTTATAAAAATTCATATTAACTACATTATTTATTCGATTTTGATCAAATTTTCAGAAAAGATTTCAATAATGCTCCCATTCATTATATAATTTTATTAATATCCAGTGTTGCCAACTCTCCGGGGAAAAAATTACTAAAATTTTAAAAAATATATTATGGCCAAGTTATTCAACCGATTTTACTCAAATTTTCACAAAAGATTCTCCTATTATTCATATAATTTATGTAATTTTAACAAAATACAGTGTTGCCAATTTTCCGAAAAAAAAATTTACTAAAATTTTTAAAAATTTATTATGATCACTTTATTTAACCGATTTTAATCAAATTTTTATAAAAGATTCTTCTAGTGCCTACATAAATTATGCAATTTAATAACATACAGTGTTGCCAACTTATCGAGAGAGAAAAAAATCACAATTTTTTTAAAAATTCATTGTGGCTACATTATTTATTCGATTTTGATTAAATTTTCAGAAAAGTTTCTCCTAGTGCCCACATAAATTATAATTTTATTAAAGATATTGTGTTGCCAACTTTCCGAGAAATATCAAAGTGATCTATATATGAGTTTACCCATATACTTCTAATCTTGTTAAACATAAATATTTGTTGTTTAATTTTAATGTAATATAATGTAATTTTAAGGAATATATTTGTGTAATTTTAATATATTTACACTGTTATTTTGTTGATACAATTTGTATTTGCAAAGCCTTAATGCATGACCCCCTAAGTTTTACAGTCTTTTTGCTTTGTTCATCTGAATCAATAATTGTCCTAAATTTAGCACCGTATGTATAATTTTTTTTGCATGTATCGAAAGTATCAAAATACGAACAGTATTGAAAATCATTTTATAATTTATGACATTTTGAAACAGAATAAGTTAAATTCGCGATAAGCAGTTACAAACAATTTGAAAACCAGACAAATGATTCCAAATCTGAACAAACAATTTCATAAATTTTAAAGAATCTCTAAATTATCGTAACAAGATTAGAAGTATATGGATAAAGTTTACCCGGTAAACCCATATAAATAGACTACTTTGACATTTCTCGGAAGTTGGCAACACTCTATCCTAATAATATTATAATTTATGTGGGCACTAGGAGAAACTTAGCGGAAAATTTGATCAAAATCGAATAAATAATGTAGCCACAACGAATTTTTTAAAAATTTTGTGATTTTTTTCTCGATAAGTTGGCAACACTGTATTTTGTTATAATTGCATAATTTATTTAGGCACTAGAAGAATTTTTTGTGAAAATTTGAGTAAAATCGGTTAAATATCATAGCCATAATATATTTTTAAAAACTTTAGTAATTTTTTTCTCGGAAAGTTGGCAACACTGGATATTAATAAAATTATATAATTAATGGTAGCATTAGAGATATCTTTTCTGAAAATTTGATCAAAATCGGATAAATAATGTAGCCAGTATAAATTTTTAAAAAAATTTTTTCTCGGAAAGTTGGCATTACTGGAAAAAACCAAAACCACATGAGCATCTTGGGCACTAGACAAATTTATCCTGAAAATTTCATTAAAATCGGTTGATCCGTCTAGGAGTTGCGGCCTCAAAATTTTGACTTACGACCGAGCGAGCGAGCGAGCTGACGATGGACATCAATAGTGCAGCCCACACCAGCTCTCGTTACGGCAAAATTACCAACTACCATATGCAGTGGCGTACTAGTAATTTTTCATTTCGTAAATTTTTATGTACAATATATATTGCAATAATATATATTTTTTTTAATTTATATATTTAAATTTTTTTTATAATTATTAATTAATTAATAGTACTGTTGCAGAATGGGGAAAAATTCCACTTACTAATCAAAATAGTGTCCCAAAAATTATTACATAACACCGTTCTGGCATTTACAATATGAAGGAGGTAATAGTTGTTGGTAGTGCTAATATTAATTTATTTACTATTAATAGGCTATTCTCCTTCACTAATATACTAATATCATCTGTTTTGCGTACCCACCTGATTCCTTCTAGTTACACCACATATCACACGTAAAAATCTCATTTCCACAGCAGTCATTTTTCTATTATGCTTTTGCAGCCAAACCTAACATTTACTACTATATATCAATGTAGGCAATGCAATCAAAACAGCATTGTATATAACTCAAATGAGGGGCTTCTTTGGAAATAAATAATAAATAGGTAAATGATATTACCACAAATATTAACACTTTTTATTTTAATACTAAATTAGATAAATACACATTATATATATATATATATATATATATATATATATATATATATATATATATATATATATATATACAGAGCGAGTGTAATATCTGGAACTATCGCAATAAATCTTTTATTAAACGTTTTTGAAAAAAATCCTCGAACACGTCAATTTTTATCTTAAATGAGACATATTTTACTGTAATCGTCACTTAAAGATTGTCTGTTGTTTTTGAGTTATAAAGTAAGCGATAATTTTTTTTAAATGGAAACCTATATTTTTCATTATTGATTTTGGTAGTACTTTTTATTCCGTTTCCAACCATATAAAATTTTAAATATGTTACTTTTGAAAAAAATTGAGAATAATAATCTTAAAGTTTAAATATTAAAAACTAATTAAATTGGCAAAATGAATCTAGTTATTAGTGTATAAAACAAAAAAGATTAGCTACAACTGTCAGAATTATGCAATTTATAAATTTTACAATAAAATAAATGCTTTTTCCAAATTTAAAAAACTATTTTATTAATAAAAATTGTATAATTGATCGAAAAACAGAGAAAAGGCAAAATAATAACACTTATTTTATTTTGACATTTATAAATTGTATAATTCTGACAGTTGTAGCTAATGTTTTTAGTTTTATACACTAATATCTAGATTCATTTTGCCAATTTAATTAGTTTTTAATATTTAAACTTTAAGATTATTTTTCTCAATTTTTTTCAAATGTAACATATTTAAAATTTGATATGGTTGGAAACGGAATAAAAAGTACTACCAAAATCAATAATAAAAAATATAGGTTTCTATTTAAAAAAATTATCGCTTACTTCATAACTCAAAAACAAAAGACAATTTTTAAGTGACGATTACAGTAAAATTTGTCTCATTTAAGATAAAAATTGACGTGTTCGAGGATTTTTTTCAAAAACGTTTATAAAAGATTTATTGCGATAGTTCCAGATATTACACTCGCTCTGTATATATATATATACTGGGTGTCCCATTTTAATCCGCCACCTGCAATAACTTTAAAATCGTGCATCGGACAAAAAAATGTTTCGGATAAAAAGTAAATGGTTTCGAGGGGGACATCTGATGCAGAGACCCTTGCCCCCTCTGGACCTCCTGGGGGGCGGGAAAGGGGGGCAACTTTGAAATCTTAAATGAAACACCCTATTTTTTATTGTAGATTCTGATAATCCATTAAAAAGTATGTAAATTTTATTTTAAGACTTTTTGTTTATCTTTAATAGATGGCGCTGCAAATAGTATTTTTTTTCTCAGTTTATCAGTTTTCAATTTGAAAAAAAAAGATGTAACTAAGTACGATATTCAAGTTTTTTTCAGTTCTTCGGGAAGAGGGGGGGGGCAAGGGTCACTGAATCAGATATCCCCTCGAAGCCATTAGCTTAAAGTAGTTAAAGTTATACCCCTCGAAACCATTAACTTAAAGTTAATGGTTTCGAGGAAGATATTTGATGCAGTGACCCTTGCCCCCCCTCTTCCCAAAGAATTGAAAAAATCTTGAATATCGTACTTAGTTACACTTTTTTTTTCAAATTGAAGATTGATAAACTGAGAAAAAAAATGCTGTTTGCAGCGCCATCTATCAAAGATAAACAAAAAGTCTTAAAATAAAATTTACATACTTTTTAATGGCCTATCAGAATCTACAATAAAAAATAGGGTGTTCCATTTAAGATTTCAAAGTTGTTTCCCTTTCCCGCCCCCCAGGGGGTCCAGAGGGGGCAAGGGTTTCTGCATCAGATGTCCCCCTCGAAACCATTTACTTTTTATCCGAAACATTTTTTTGTTCGATGCACGATTTTAAAGTTATTGCAGGTGGCGGATTAAAATGGGACACCCAGTATATATATAAAGTTTAAAAAGATATGCTCGTACAAATTTTGTGTGAAACACAAACGATTTTCAAGGAAATTATAAAAAGTTTGAAATTTTAATATAATTTTTATATAGAATTACTTATATAGAAACTTGAAGTATCGAAATATGCAGAAAAAAACAAATGTGTATTAATTTTTGTTGGACGTACCCTACTAGAACAATATTTTTGAATGATGTATTAAAAATATAAAACAAACAAAAAACCACACTAAGTTATAATTATATTAAAACAAATGTGCAAAATAATTATTTATTATTTCTCATTTTAATTAAAGAAAATAAATATAGGAAAATTCTTGTAACGTTTTATTTTAAAATAATGTTTTATATTTTTATTTCTTCCGTATTATATAGATGAAATTTTATCGTGAAGATAAATGTCGTAATCATTTAAATTTTTTCGTTATTATTTTTCTCAGATAGATTTGACCATAATAATCGTGGTCGCTGTTTATTTATTTTGAAGTTAAAATATCAGATAGAAACAAAAATATTTTTTACACAAAATAATATATAAAAATTTTAATTATTTAGAAAGAAAATTTTTGAAAGATAAGTAAGTTTATCATCTGTTATCAAAATTTTAAATATTAATTTCGAAATTTTTTACCGGTATTGGTTTTAAATTAGGTATTGCTATAACTGCTTTAAAAATAATATATTCTAAATAATGCTGATAAATAAAATGTATTCTTTATTGCACAAAAAATAAATAATTCTACGCCACTGCTAAAAATAAATCAATATTTTGTCCGCGGAGAGGGAGAGAACGGCTGTTTGTACTTTGCCGTGAATAGCTAAGTTCTTTGTAATTTTTTTTTTTTCATTTATTTATATCTATTTATTTTCTGGCCTTTTTCATTATTAATATTTAAATCTATTTACAATGTCAAATATTTACGTATAATTTTGTTTTTTTTAGAATCGGCCGACCACCATTTTTTGTTCATTCGCTTATTGATAGAACCAGAGACTTTTATATATAAAAATCTCTGGATAGAACTAGTTGGCCAGCTGAATGATGTGTTATAAATTTTCAAATACATCTTGATTTTTTTTATAGTAATTAAAAAACATTAATCTACATATCATTTAGATTTGGTTTAAAATAATATTCATGTACATAGAAAAAAGAATAAATTATATTTAACGTAATAATTCTTTCAATTGATATTTAGTTGACGATCTTGTAGTTAAAGCCAAAAGATTGAATGAAGTAGATTTTATAGTTGGTGTGTGATTGGTGTGCAGCAGTTACTTCATTCAAGCATATTGGACTTGGCTGTAGAATAAATATTAACTAAATTTTTCTATTTTTTTCTTTTGTTTGAATTTCATATTAGACTAATGTTAGAATCTAAAACAAGTAGAAATTGAGAAAACATTTACAAAATTAAATATGGTGTATCAGTAAAAAATATGCTGTTACATTACACAAAATTTATCTGGCCAACTGGATTCATGACACACCTTTCTAAGTTAACCTCTAATACTATTAAATACGTTTTTACTTTTTATAAGAAGCTTGTTTTGGTAAAAAAAGTAATTTTAATCATGAATAGTTATATGCAACTTTGTAAATTATGTACAAGTGATAAAAATGTATTGTTCACTTTACTTGATCTGGATTCAGATGGCAAACGTTTCGTAGATAAATTGGAAGCAATTATTCCAGAAATTGTAAGAATGAAATTATTTGTTTTGATTGTAATATACATTATTGTATGTGAATCTTTTATTTTTATTATTTTAGGTGGATTGCAGGATCAAATTGCCGAATGTTATTTGTACAATTTGCTCTGTTCGATTGAATGATGCTTATCAATTTATAAAACAATGTTTCAATTCTCAAATAATATTAAAACAACATTTAAATGATAAACTTTGTCGACTATGTGCTGGTGGTGATAATATAACATTTACTTTAACTACAATGGATACGGATAATGTATTGTTATCATACAAATTGGAAGCCATTGCATCGGAAATTGTAAGTAAAATACTAGCTTTAACCAGGTCCACGAAACAAAATTATATGCTTAGAAATTGATAAGTAATCATTTATTTATTGTCTCTTCCATAATTTTTGAGAACAGACAAATTTAACTTAACCTAATTTAGAGTATTTCAAATTTTAATACGTTTGTTGGTTTTGTTTAATTAAAACTTATGTAAAATAAGTTTTAATTTAAATACATGTACATTTACAATAAAAATTACATAAAACAATAATTATTTTATTAGGTTTACTTATAATAAGTTTATTAATTATTATATGTTTTTGCTAAACTAAAATTTGTTTCTGAAAGAGTAGTTGGGAATAGCTATTATGAGAAAAATATTGTCTGTTTTCAGATTGGCAAAAATTTCGTCTTGTATTTTTAATCATTTGTTACTTCATAAGCAAGTAACGTACGTATTCACACAGCTTGTAGTGGGATTTAGATCTCACAAATAAATCAAATATTAGTAAAATATCATAGGGACTAGGTGTTATTAGTAGAAATATATTTCTTTATTGAGATCCCTGTAATCCGGAGATTTTTATTATATGTAATATATAATTTTAATTTATGTTTTTAGCTGGAATGTACTCAGAAGTTATCGGATTGTATATGCTCAATTTGCTCTGTTCGATTAAATGAAACGTATAAATTTGTAGAAAAATGTTTTAAATCGCAAGAAATTTTCAAGCGATATGCAAAACAACAATCGCAAAATAGTGAAGTTATGAAAAACGAAATTAAAAATGAAAGCGAAATTAAAGAAGAGAATATTGATGAAGAATACATTAAACTACATTTGGAAACTGATGTAAATATTAAAGTTGAAGAAAGTTTAGAATCACAAAGTAATACATATTTTGATACTGCTTGTATGAAACAAGAAGCTATTAATGAAGAGAACATTGAAGTAGATTTGAAAATTGATACGAATATTAAATTTGAAGATAGTTTGAAATCCGACTTTTTAGATTTACATTCAGAATTAATAATTAAGGAAGAATATTCTAATTTTGAGAATGAAACCAATGTAAAACGTTGTCAAGATAGTGGAGAATCGAAGAAAAATAATATTTTCAGTCCGAAGGAAAATGATAGCTCTGTAAAGAAAAGAAAATCTCATAAATGTACATTATGTGAGAAAACTTTTACTCAGAATATAGGTTTAAAAAGGCATATTCGTATACATACAAATGAGAGACCTTATAAATGCGAAATATGTGACAAAGCATTTACTCGAAGTGGACATTTAAAAGACCATATTCGTATGCATACAAATGAGAGACCTTATAAATGCAAAATATGTGAAAAAGCATTTACTCAAAGTGCAAGTTTAAATGCGCATATCCGTTCTCATACAAATGGGAGACCTTATAAATGCGAAATATGTGACAAAGCATTTACTTAAAGTGGACATTTAAAAGATCATATTCGTGTACATACAAATGAGAGACCTTATAAATGCAAAATGTGTGAAAAAGCTTTTAGTAGGAATGATATTTTAAAGAGGCATATCCGTTCTCATGCAAAGAAGACACCAGAAGAATGCGAAATAAAAACTTTTACAGAGAGTAGAAATTAAAAAAAAAAAATTTGTATTCATAGCGTAATTCATTAATTTTTGTAGTTCTCTTTTTATTAATGGTTAATCTGTAAATATTGTTAAGTCTTATTGAGACTGGTCTTTGTTTTATAGCAGAGCTAGTGGTTCTGAACCAAACAACATGTGAGCTTATAGGAATACATTGCGAATGGACGGATTTAGTTTCATTAGCAAACTTTGTTTTATCGCAGCCAAAGTCTGACCTAACCAAGGTTTCTAACAAAAATTAACTTATGATTTAAGAACGGCCAATCAGATTTCAGTTACATGAGATAGCGATGTATATTTGTTTTTATGAAAGAAACGTTAAATTTATAATATGTAAATGAGCAATTTAGAAAATAAAATTAATATTATTTTGAAAAGGCGTATTTAATATACTAAAATAAAATATATTTTAGAAACAGAAGAAAAATTTGCGAAAATATAGATGATAAATTTATCGTATAAACTTACAAAATTTTATTTATGTAGTATACAATTTGAAATATTATGTTTCGCATTCGTATTTTTAAATGATTGTACAGGTCTTATTTTGTATAATCATAAATTCTTCTTCAAACATATTTAACATATTAAACAGTAAAGTCAAAAATGATTTTCAACAACATTTGAATTGTCATCACTGCGCAGGCGTAACTGAAAATTCATCAAAACAGACAGGCAATGTAAATGATCAAGTTTTTTCGCTGCTTTAAATCGTGAATCTAAAACTAAATCGTAAAACTGTTTTGGCAGCATGATTATTATCTTAAACAAAATTTAAATGTTAAGGCTCATTCAAACTGGCGTTTTAGTTTTACGCAGAAGCACAAGAATTAGAGCAATCCAAACATTTGACACATTTTTAGTTTTTACACCAAGTCAAACTCTTGTACTTGTGCATAAAACGACAGTCTGATTGAGACTTTCTGTACAATGATATTTTTTAATTTCTATAAAAATCAACATGTATTTGGAAATTTATAACACAACATGAAATGACAATTTGTTTATGCATTCATTTTGAAATTTTCAGTCTTTATTGTGACAAGAAGATAACAGTTTGTTGATATTGTAATGTAAAAATGACAGCATTTGCCTAAATCAATTTTATGTATTTTATGTAAAATATATTAAATGTTATTTATAATGAAATTCAAACTAATAAATAAATCAATATTATTTTGTAATATGTATTGATAAGTTGTTTTAACTTTATTTAATAATATGAATAAAATATTTTTCTTTAAGCCTATCATAGGACCTATAAAAGTTAAGGTTCAGATTTTGGGGCATCGACCAGCTAAGTAATGTTCCTTTATAATTAGTAAAATATTTATTGTTTATGTAATGTAGATTGTAAAAGTTTATGAAAATCATACGTTTACAGAAAAACAAATAAGGAAATGTTTTTTTTTACATAATTATATTACTTAATTTACATGTATGTCATAAGATAAAAATAATATTATATATAAAATATTTTAATAATATCAATGAAATAAGTTGTTTGTTATTTATAAATTTAATAATATGTTCAATATTGCAAAAATATTAACATGAACATTGTTCTATTAATACTCAATTTTAATATAGATACAATTGTTAAATTATTCATTTTTAAATGTACCATTTTTGTATAATGATGTCGATTTCGTTCTGTTTTAAAAATTATGGATTGAGTTAGATTATGTATTCGTAATTTAAAGTAATGAACTTTATGATCAGCAGCGGTAGTTGTAGTCGATTCAATATGCGATTATCCGATAATGAATAAATATTTTAATTATATATTTTGCGTATAGTTTTATTCATTAATATATTGATAATATATTTTTGGTCTGGTAGATTGTTGCCAAATTCCTAAATTCTTGTTCTCTAGCTTTACCTAATGCGATTAATAGGTCCTCTTTTTCTTCTTTCCAATAATTTTGAATTTGTACTATTATATTCTTCTAGAACGCTCAAAAATATGGGGTACATTTCAGTATCTGAAAGGTAAGTTGTTAAATGCCATACATTACAATAATTATATTCCGCTAATGGTTCAATAAAATATTTTGAAGACGACAGAAATATAACAACTAATTTGTCTTAAGCAAATTTGGTGGGTGGTTTGTTTGTCGTTTTGATTTAAAGTATATCTCTTTTTTGTATTTATTAAATACGTGGTACCATACAAATATATGAATATATCTATGTTTTTCTATTAATATCTGTTTATAAGCACAGCTATTGGGGTATTTAGAAAAATACTTTTTAAAACATTTCCAATGGCTAATATATTTGAATTCATACACAGAGAAAAACAGATTGCTATGCACGTTTTGCTTATAAAAGCAACATTTTATTATGCAATAATATCAGTTTTGTCAATATAAAAATATTAGATATTAGGTGAAATTATATATTTTATATTAAAACTCATATATTAAAACAAGCTATGTGTATATTGAAAATAGTAAAATAGATATCGACAGAAAATATGAATAATTTTAAATGCTATATATATTCATGATAAAAATCTACAACACATTTTAAAATACAATATTGCTACGAATGTTATGTACATATATAATTTGTACTGAACAAAATTATTGCAATAGTTGATATTTAGATCGTAATATTTTTTAATACGCGTCAACTTACATTTTGATACGTCAGTTTTTTTGCATCATTCGACATAAACACACACACACACACACACGATTTTTACTATTGTTTACCAGAAATAATTTTACAATTATTATTATATTTATTAAAATATTGACGTAAACATACATAATACTGAGTAATGATTATATTTGATTATCTAATTTAATTATTAGATACTTATAAATATTAACAATAATTTTTCCTGCCAAACCAGAATGAGGTATTGAAAAAAGTTACTTACTTATTATGTAGCTAATTTTTTTCTCTATATTACTGAATTTTTTCAGATTTTTTTGAGCAAATTTTGAAAAAAGTTTTATTTTGAAAAGATCCCAAGGATACCGTTCAAATTTTCGAAAATTCAGTTTTTAATTTTTCGCAGAATAATGGTTTTTTCATTCAATTATCGTACTTATTATTCTGCATTTTTCTATATCATGCTTATTTTCCTACACCATATAGTTTTTGAGAAAAAAAATAAAAACCAAAAAATCAAAAAAAAATTCTAGCGCCCAAACGGCACATGCTAGCAAATTAAAACTAAAACCAAATTATAGAACTTTTTATGCCCTATCGAAAAGTATGCTAAGTATTTATTCAAATTTAACTCGAGAAAGTAGTATATCCCAATTTATCGAAATTACATGTTAAACGCCCACACGAACTTGACGAACGAACACCCGGTATATATATATAAGTGAGAATTAATGGTTGATATACTCTGATATATATATATATATATATATATATATATATATATATATATATATATATATATATATGATGTCCTAAAAGTCTGTAAACGGTTGAATATCTCAAAAACAACATAACAAAAAAAATTAACAAATACATTAATTTTCCACTTATTTCAATTGAAGACAATTAATCCTCTTGCATGGTGGAAACTTAACTATAACACATTTAAAAAAATTATCGCAACTAGTTGGATAATATTTACACATATCAGTAAAATATAATATCATTTTTATCTTCTGTATGTATATATATATATTATATGTATATTAATTAAGATAATTAAGTAAAAAAAAAAATTTCCTTATTTGCTTTTCTGTAATATGTATGAAAATGTATGAGAGAGATCGGGTAGGAAAAAGATTAGTGTATGATGAGTGTGAAATTGAAAAAATGTTGTAGCATTAGTTGGTGTTAGTCAGTTAAGATGGTTCGGTCATGTTGAGCGAATGCGTCTAATGAACGTTTGCTGTTAAAAATATTTATTTGAACGATTTTGATGGTATACGTTTGCGTGGACGTCCGATGAGTAGTTGGAGTGGTATGATTGAGAATGTTTTGCGTGAGCGAAAGTTTTCAAGTAGTAGGAATAGAAGAGCATGTATGAGAGGAATTATGAATGTAGATGAAGCGAAAGTTGCTTGTGCTGGATATAGGAATGATAAACAGAGTTTGTGCCACACCCTTTTGGGTACATGGCGTGATTGTGTATATATATGTATGATTTTCATAAATTTTTACAATATACATTACATAAACAAGAAATATTTGACAGTGAGTTTTAGTCGAGGTTGAAAAATTGTGACAAAACAGGGAACAAGCTAAATAGTAAATTTTTTTTTATCCTTAAATAGAGATCATAATTTAAATATACAGGTACTATGTAAAATAGATACTTAATGCATTCGTCTAATGAAGACGAGTGATTTTTGCGTTGTTTAATTTGTTTTGAAAATAGATAAAAAGATTACAAGTAGAAGATTAAACCATATTTGGTTATTGAAGATGGTTTTCCTGTTTGTATAGCTAGTTTAATATCAAATGCAATAAAAATGAATTACATTTTAACCATTACCAATTTTATATGAGATTTAACACAGTTGTTTTTTTTTTTAAAACAAAATGGCGTCAAACGCAACAGGTCTTCACGGGTATTTTGTCCCACGGCGAGATTAAACAATTTTAAGCACAGTTTTAGTTTTCTAAAAATCAAGGCGGCTATGAAAAATGTAAAAAAACTATTTTATATTCAGGTAAAGTGCCTTTTTAGTCAATAATACGGCATAATGATCTTAAGAAAAGTTGTTCAGAATTTGAAATTATGACTAGGCAAAATTTCAAAAAGATCGGCTAACTTTCATTAAATCTGCTTTTTGTGTTACTTGTTATTATCTTAGATAAACATCAAAATCTTTAAATGTTTCTTTGAAATATAATAATTATATATAATTATAATAATTATATTATATTTAAATAATTTATTTTAATTAAGAATATATATTTCTTGTATATATGTTTATGTAGTATTCAATATTGGTTTATAGATAAGAATGTCACTTTTTTGTTTTTGTATTTTTATAATTAATTGTATTTTTTTAATGTACTCTATATTAGCGCAAGCTATAATAAATAAATATATTATTATTATTATTAAATTGATTGCTTACCTAAGTATTTTGCAAATTACTTGATCGTTATTGTTTTCTTTGTTAAAAATGTTGACCCTAGAACAGCGTGTTTAACTAATACAGTGTTACGGGCTGGAGAAATCATCTTATGCTCATGTTATTAATAGATTTCATGAGCGATTCCCAATGGCAACAATTTCTGTCAAAGGACTAAAAAAACTTGGAAAATAGTTTACAGAAACTGGAAGTGTGCTAAATGTGAAGAAGAAAAAGCTAGTTCATGAACATGAAGACACTGCCACACTCTTGCTAAATACTAAAACCTGTAAATATCACAGAAATTTTATAATATTATTTGAATTTTACAATTTTTATGTATTTTTACAATGAATTTCACTGTAATTTTCATTTTTTTGTAAATTTACTAAAATCTGTAAATATTACAGAAATTTTATAATATTATTTGTATTTTATAATTTTTATGTATTTTTACAATGAATTTCACTGTAATTTTCATTTATTTTTGTAAATTAACTAAAATCTGTAAATATTACAGAAATTTTATAATATTATTTCAATTTTACAATTTTTATGTATTTTTACATTTGAATACTTATTTTATGTAATTATACAAATATTTTTATATAAAAATGTAAAAAAATTATAAATGTAATAATGACATTAGTAAATGTAATAATTACATTAATAAATGTAATATTTACAACAGTGAATGTAATTGTTACATTTATTAATGTAAATATGTACGCATAAATGTAATATTGACATTCACAAATGTAATAATTACTTTAAAGAGTGGAAATATTACAAGTAATTATGTAAATTTACTTAGCAAATGTAATATTAAAATGTGTTACATATTTCAATTGTAATTTTACATATAAAAATAATTTTTGTATAAATACATTTTTTTGTAAATTTACAATGATTATCGTTGGCAACAAAGTGTGTCCAATTATTTTCATTGTAAAATTTTTTTACAGTGTAGATTTGATTTAGAATTGAAATATTTTTCAATTCAAAATTGTTTATTTTGTTCATCAAAAATCGAAAATAATGCTTTCATTTTGTTTTTCGTTTTTAATATAAAATTAAATTTATAATATTTTTATTTTGACATTTTATAATCATTTTTTAATTAATACAAAATTTGAAAAAAAGGTTGAATAAATTGTGTATTTTAAATTCTTTAATTGTATCTTTGG
Source organism: Clivina fossor (assembly GCA_963966155.1). NCBI lineage: Eukaryota > Metazoa > Arthropoda > Insecta > Coleoptera > Carabidae > Clivina > Clivina fossor. Next base: position 29,733 of record CAWYQG010000082.1, on the reverse strand, counting down.
GAAAATCATTTTCCTGATTTTCATTTAGTCAATACTTGTAGTATAATTAATTAGGTAACTGATTAGATTTTGTAATTAAAATATCACTTTTTTATATAACATCACGGTAGAAATAATATCTATTTATAAAAGAAAAACTTTGTAAATTTTTTTCTAATTTAAATTGTTGTTTTTTTGAAAAATAAAAATATAAATAATAATAAATTTTTATTATTTTTTTACATACACACACATACATACACAATCACACCATGTACCCAAAACGGGTGTGGCACAAACTTTGTTCATCATCCTGAAATCAGTCGCCTCCAAACAAGCAACTTTCGCTTCATCCACATTCATAATTTTACTCTCATAGGATGCTCTTTTATTTCTACTACTTGGAATCTTTCGCTCACGCAAGCCACTCTCTCAATCATACCACTCCAACTATTTATCGGAGTGATTCTTTGGGCAAACGTATACCATCAAAATCATTCTAATAAATTTTTTTAGCAGCAAACGTTTATTAGACGCATTCGCTCCACATGTCCGAACTGCATCTTAACTAACTAACACCGTAACTTTAGCTACAATATTTTTTCGCAATTTCACACTCATCATACACTAATCGTGTTTCGTAGCCCCGAACTAAACCCAGAACATTCACTACCATACATCAACGTAGGCACACCAAAACTGCATTGTATATACTCAATCGGGTTGGGGGTGGCTTCTTTGAAAACATTTCCATTCCTAGCAAAAGTTCCCAAAGCGCACCCAAAGCACCTTACAACAGCAACATTTACTCTCCTTTCAAATTTCTTAGACGATATATTTTTTTATTGCATATCCTTTTCGCAAACCATGAACATGAAAGCGTCGAAATTATCCCGATTTAAACAATTTCGCAACCTATTACATTTAAAACGTACTTTAATTTTTTAAATGTTTGTTCACCTGAGATACTTGAATTAGCACTAATTTATATAATATATAACAATGCATAAATAAACAAGATTAACAGTATAAGGGTAAACCCATATATAGACCACTTTGACATTATTACATAAATGATAAAAAATAGGAATAAAGAAATTTTTCACCGAAAGTTGGCAACATTGTATTTTGATAATATATAATAAATATTATAGGCGCTAAAGGTATCTTCTGTAAAAATTTCATTAAAATCGGATAAATAATGCGGGCATAACAAATTTTTAGAAAATTATTAAATTTTTTTTTGGAAAGTTGGCAACACTGTATTTTGTTAAAATTACATAAATTATATGAATACTAGGAAAATCTTTTGTGAAAATTTGAGTAAAATCGGTTAAATAACATGGCCATAATAAATTTTTTTAAAATTTAGTAATTTTTTTCTCGGAAAGTTGGTAACACTAGATATTAATAAAATTATATAATTAATAAGAGCATTAAGAAAATCTTTTCTGGAAATTTGATCAAAATCGGATAAATAATGTAGCCAGTATGAATTTTTAAAAACTTTAGTAATTTTTTTTCTTCGAAAGTTGGCATTACTGGAAAAAACCAAAACCACATGACCATCTTGGGCACTAGACAAATTTATCCTGAAAATTTCATTAAAATCGGTTGAACCGTCTAGGAGGAGTTGCGATCACAATATTTTGTCTGACGACCGAATGAGCGAGCCAGCGAGTTGACGACGCACATCCATACACCCACATAAACTAAGTTCAGATTCGTGTTCTAGAGGCTATATAAAGGATTTCTATATACAATTTTTTTTTGAAAATGTTACAGACACCGTACCAAACGCTATACCACTTATTCCTTGCAGTCAAAGTGGTAAAAATAATTCTTCAACAAGAAGTGACATTTAGTTATTTTCAACTTTATTCATGCGTTCCTAATACCAAGTGGAATTCTCAGACTTCATTGTGATCAGAAGAATGTAAAAATGGCAATACTTGTTTAAAATTAATTCATAGATTGCACTACTAGTATTTAAATTACAGTTTTCTATTTTATCGACAGCAAAATTCGATTTGCAAATAGTTCAAACATTACCATATAGATGACACTGTAAGATCATTGTTCGCAATAGTTGGCCAGTTGAATGTTGTGTTATAAATTTTCAAATACATATTGATTTTTATAGTAAGTAAAAAACATTATTCTACATACAACATTTAGATTTGATTTTAAATAATAATCATGTAAAAAAAAGTGACAAATTATATTTAAAGTAATTGTTTACATTAATATTTAGGTAACGATACTGTACGTAGAGTCAATTAGTTTTGAATGAAGTGAATTTTAATTTTGTGATTGTGATTGGTTACTGCTAGCAATTACTTCATTCAACTATTTTGACCTTAGCTACAGAATGAATACTAATCTTAATCTTTCTATTTTTTTTCTTTTATTTGAATTTGATAGATCAAGTAGTAATTGATAAAACATTTTTAAACTTAAATATGTTGCGTTCAGTAAAAATAAGCTGCTACTTATTCTTTTTCTTATACTCGTAACATAACACAAACTTCATTTGGTCAACTGGATTCATGCCAGGTTTTTATAAGTTAACCTCTAATACTATCAATAACAATATTTTTATATTTTACTTTTTATAAGAAGCTTTTTTGGTAGAAAATTTAATTTTAATCATGAATAAGTTTATGCAGCATTGTCAATTATGTATAAGTGACAAAAATGTGTTGTTCACTATACTTGATCTGGATTCAGATGGCAAACGTTTTGTGGATAAATTGGAAACAATTATGCCAGAAATTGTAAGAAAGAAATGATTTGTTTTGATTGTAATATACATTATTATTTCTGAATCTTTTACTTTTCTTATTTTAGGTTGATTGCGAGATCAAATTACCGAATGGTATTTGTACAATTTGCGCTGTTCGATTGAATGATGCTTATAAATTTATAAAACAGTGTTTCGATTCTCAAATAATATTAAAACAACATTTAGATGAAACACTTTGTCGATTATGTGCTGATCGTGATAATATAACATTTACTTTAACTACAATGGATACGGATAATGTATTGTTATCATACAAATTGGAAACCATTGCATCGGAAATTGTAAGTAAAATACTAGCTTTAATTAGGTTACGAAAAATATTACATGCTTATAAATTGATAAGTAATCATTTATTTATTGTTTCTTCTATAAGTTTTGTGAACAGACAATATTTAACCTAACCTAATTTACAGTATTTTGAATTTTAGTACCTTTGTTGGTTTTGTTTAATTGGAATTTATATAAAATAAGTTGCAATTTGAATACATGTACATTTACAATAAAAATTACATAAAACAATTATTTTATTAGGTTTTAGCTAATAATAAGCTTATTAATTATTATAATATGTTTTCGCTAAACTAAAATTTGTGCCTGCAAGAGCAGTGGGAATAGCTGTTTTCGAGAAATGTATTTGGCTGTGTGTTGCTGTTTTAAGTCTTGCGCGGGTTATTTTTAACCATTTGTTACCTCATAACCAAGTTACATATCCACACAGCTTATAGTGGGATTTTGGTCCCTCAAATAAATCAAATATTACTTAACGTTAAGCATCACGTATCTAATTGCTATATTCAGACACGTAGAAAAATACAAAATATGTTGAATTTCATATTGAATTTAGTCGTTTAATATAACTTATTTATTGTAACTGACTGTTCCAAAAATTACATAATGAATGTTGAATTAATAATTCAATAATAAATTTAATATTATTAATTGATTTATATAAAATAAAAAATAGTATATTTTTTATCTGGTTTAATTTGTTACAAAAACGATAATTAATGTACCGAAATAATACCTGAGATATAATATCCTATGTAGAATAATATATATTTTTTGAATTTTTTCGTATGTATAGTTTGGACAAAAAAAGCAAAATAATGTGGTTTTTTATTAAAACAATTTTTTTTTCTTTATTTTCCAAAATACGAAAAGATTCAAAAAAATATATATTATTCTACATAGGATATTATACCTCAGGTATTTTTTCGGTACATTAATTATCGTTTTTGTAGAAAATAGAGCCAGTTAAAAAATATACTATTTTTTATTTTATATAAATCAATTAATAATATTAAATTTATTATTGAATTATTAATTCAACATTCATTATGTAATTTTTAGAACAGTCAGTTACAATAAATAAGTTATATTAAACGACTAAATTCAATATGAAATTCAACATATTTTGTATTTTTCTACATGTCTGAATATAGCAATTAGATGCGTGGTGCCTCACGTTAAATATCATAGGGACTTGGTGTTATTAGTAGAAATATATTTCTTTATTAAGCTTCCACTTAAACCGGAGATTTTTATTATATGTAATATATAATTTTAATTTATATTTTTAGCTGGAATGTACTGAGAAGTTATCGGATTGTATTTGCTCAATTTGTTCGGTTCGATTAAATGAAACGTATAAATTTGTAGAAAAATGTTTTAAATCGCAAGAAATTTTCAAGCGATATGCAAAACAACAATCGCAAAACAGTGAAGTTATGAAAAACAAAATTAAAGAAGAGACTATTGATGAAGAATACATTAAACTAGAATTGGAAACTGATAGAAACATTAAAGTTGAAGAGCGTTTAGAATCCCAAAATAATACAAATTTTGATACTACTTGTATGAAAGAAGAAGTTATTGAGGTAGATGTGGACTATGATACAAATATTAAATTTGAAGAAAGTTTGAAATCCGAATCCTTAGATTTACATTCAGAATTAATAATTAAGGAAGAATATTTTGATTTTGAGAATGAAACCAATATAAAACGTTGTCAAGTTAGTGGAAATTCGAATGAAAATGATGAATATGTAATCAAAAACAAATCTTATAAATGTACATCATGTGAAAAAACTTTTACTCGTAATGAAAGTTTAAAAAGGCATATTCGTATACATACAAAGGAGAAACCTTATAAATGCGAAATATGTGAGAAAACTTTTACTCAAAGAGGAAGCTTAAAAATACATATCCGTTTTCATTCAAATGAAAGACCTTTTAAATGCGACATATGTGCGAAAACTTTTACTCAAAATGGTGATTTGAAAGTGCATATTCGTTCTCATACACAGGAGAGACCTTATAAATGCGAAATATGTGAGAAAACTTTTATTACAAATGGAAATTTAAAACAACATATTCGTACACACACAAAGGAGAGACCTTATAAATGCGAAATATGTGAGAAAACTTTTACTGCAAGTGGAAACTTAAAAAGACATATCCGTTCTCATACAAATTAGAGACCTTATAAATGCGAAATATATGAGAAAACTTTCGATACAATATGCGATTATCTGATAAAGAATAAATATACAGTAGCATTAAATTTTCAAATTATAACTTTCTTTTCGGAACAAACTTGACATTTATAAGATAAAAATAACGTTACGTGGATTTTACGACCTTAAGAATGAAAAATATCGGGCTACATTCGAAAGTGTCGTTTGAATAAGTGATTAAAAACATAAATTCTGCATAAGTTATCAATTTTCTCTAGAGCATTTTAAACTTTTTCGTCCTCGTCGTCATCATTAAATAAAAAATTTCTCACATTTATAATAATTACTTTTTGTTTGAACATTATTCTTAGATCTATCAGATTTCGTTTAGTGTTCGGCTTTCCATAAGTCCGTTGACTCGGTGATTATATCACTAGAAAATTACTCGTACGCCGCCCTAATTCCGAATTAATAGCCGAACCAACCAGATTTTGTTTTGAACCGTTGCAACGCTAAAATGAGGTGAGTTGAAACGGGTTAAACCATTTTCAAAATAGTGCATCGCAAAAAACGGCTTAAATTTTTCTATTTTTTTCTTTTGTCTAAATTTTATTTAAGTAAGCAGCTAGAAGCTACAACAAATAGCAATTGATGAAACCTTTTCAAAATTAAATATTGTGCGTTTAACGGAAATACGCTGCTATCACTTCTTATACTAGAAACATATCACAAAATTCATCTGACCAAATGGCTTTTCTATAAGTTAACCTCCTAATACTGTCAAATACAATATTTTTATGTTTTATTTATTGCAAGAAACTTTTTTTGCTAGAAAATTTATTTTTAATCATGAATAGTTATATGCAACATTGTCAATTATGCACAAGTGATACAAATGTATTGTTCACTATACTTGATCTGGATTCAGATGACAAACGTTTCATAGATAAATTGGAAGCAACTGTTCCAGAAATTGTAAGAACTAAATATTTTGTTTTAACTTTAATATACATTATTATTTTTCAATCTTCTGTTATTTTTAATTAGATTGTAAGATCTAATTACCAAATGACACTTGTACAATTTACAGTGTTCTTATGAATGATGCCTATAAATTTATAAAACATTTTTCTATTTTTCAAATAATATTAAAACACTGTTTGGTTGAATGATACTTATACAAAATATCTGTATCTTTAATCTATGGTGGTAAACTATGCATGCGTCCTTATTAAATTTATCTCCAGTCAATTTTAATCGATGGTGGTCTGACATCACGATTTAAATTTGATATTTTTCTTACTAATTATTGACATTAAACATTTAATAAAATACCTATCATTTTATTTAGCATAAAGTTTCTATTTTTATTAAAATATACTGATTTAAATATTATTTGGATAGGCTCATTATCTTTTTTATATTTATTACTGTTATATTGTGAAACTAAATTGTAATAAATTTTGTTTAAGTGGTCACTTAAAAATCATATTAAGCGTAAATTAAATATATAAATTTTTAGGTAGAAAATCAATTTTCAATATAAACAAATTGGCAAATTGCGTTAAATAGAATAGAATGTGTAGAAACAAAAAATACTATAATTAAAGTATTATTTCATTGTAATGTATATTTGACATTTTGCTTGAATAAAATGCGTGCAAAATTTGAAAGAATCTTTTGTTTGGCATATTTAACATTAGTGTTTTGTTTATATAAATGTACTTCGCCCTGTAAATAAATTCTTATTACATATGAATAGTTTATTTTTGACAGTACTTACAATTATGTAAGTATGTATAGTTAATAATTGTAAAAATTGTATTTTAATTTTATTTTTTTCTCTTGATTGTTTGTACGTACATTTTAAGTTATAACTGTATACCTAAACAAAATGTTTGTATATGTCCGCAATTCAATTTGACTGTATCAATACATATACATATGAAATATGATCAGATATCAAACACAGCTAATATAATATATGTAAGTTTTTCAATTTCTTATTTGTTGTAGCATTTATGTACGTTGTTGCAGTATCTTGATTTACTAATAACAAGATTAGAAGTATATGGGCAAACCCATATATAGACCACTTTGACATTTCTCGGAAAGTTGGTAACACAATATTTTTATTAAAATTATAATTTATGTTTGCACTAGGAGAAACTTTTCTGAAAATTTGATCAAAATCGAATAAATAATGTAGCCACAATAAATTTTGTGATTTTTTCTTTCGATAAGTTGGCAGCACTGTATTTTATTAAAATTGCATAATTTATTTAGGCACTAGAAATTTTTTTTATGAAAATTTGATTAAAATCTGTTAAATAGTGGTCATAATCAATTTTTTAAAATTTAGAATTTTTTTTCTCGGAAAGTTGGCAACACTGGATATTAATAAAATTATATAATTAATGGGAGCATTAAGAAAATCTTTTCTGAAAATTTGATCAAAATCGACTAAATAATCTAGCCACAATGAATTTTATAAAAATTTGTGATTTTTTTCTGGATAAGTTAGCAACACTGTATTTTGTTAAAATTACGTAAATTATATGAATACTAGGAGAATTTTTTGTGAAAATTTGAGTAAAATCGATTAAATAACATGGCCATAATAAATTTTTTAAATTTTAGTAATTTTTTTCTCGGAAAGTTGAAAACACTAGATATTAATAAAATTATATAATTAATGGGAGCATTAGGGAAATCTTTTCTGAAAATTTAATCAAAATCGGATAAATAATGTAGCCACAATAAATTTTTTAAAATTTTAGTAATTTTTTTCTCGGAAAGTTGGCATCATTGGAAAAAAATTAAACCACATGACCATCTTGTAAACTAGACAATTCCACAATAGAATCTCATCGCACATCATGTAGACGGTAAGTTTAGCTACAATTTAATATGCGACAACATTCGATTCGCACCGTTTTACCGCAAGAAATCGCATTTTCATTTCATGCGCGTATAGCTCGATTGACCGATCGACCGATTTAGCGATTGACCGATCGAGCGATTGACCGATCGAGCGATTGACCGATCGAACGATTGACCGATCGAGCGATCGACCAATCGAGCGATTGACCAATCGAGCGATCGACCGATCGAGCGATTGACCAATCGAGCGATTGACCGATCGAGCGATTGACCAATCGAGCGATTGACCGATCGAGCGATTGACCAATCGAGCGATTGACCGATCGAGCGATTGACCAATCGAGCGATTGACCGATTGAGCGATCGACCGATCGAGCGATCGACCAATCGAGCGATTGACCGATCGAGCGATTGACCGATCGAGCGATTGACCAATCGAGCGATTGACCGATCGAGCGATTGACCGATCGAGCGATTAACCGATCGAGCGATTGACCAATCAAGCGATTGACCGATCGAGCGATTGACCAATCGAGCGATTGACCGATCGAGCGATTGACCGATAGAGCGATTGACCGATCGAGCGATTGACCGATCGAGCGATTGACCAATCGAGCGATTGACCGATCGAGCGATCGACCGATCGAGCGATCGACCAATCGAGCGATTGACCGATCGAGCGATTGACCGATCGAGCGATTGACCGATCGAGCGATTGACCGATCGAGCGATTGACCAATCGAGCGATTGACCAATCGAGCGATTGACCGATCGAGCGATTGACCGATCGAGCGATCGACCGATCGAGCGATCGACCGATCGAGCAATCGAGCGATCGACCGATCGAGCGATCGACCGATCGAGCGATTGACCAATCGAGCGATTGACCAATCGAGCGATCGACCGATCGAGCGATTGACCAATCGAGCGATTGACCGATCGAGCGATTGACCAATCGAGCGATTGACCAATCGAGCGATCGACCAATCGAGCGATCGACCGATCGACCGATCGACCGATCGACCGATCAACCCATCGACCGATCGACCGAGCGATCGACCGATTGAGCGATCGACCAATCTACCGATCGAGCGATCGACCGATCGAGCGATCGACCAATCGAGCGATCGACCGATCGACCGATCGAGCGATCGACCGATCGACCGATCAACCGATCGACCGATCGACCGATCGACCGATCGACCGATCGACTGATCGACCGATCGACCGATCGACCCATCGACCGATCGACCGATCGAGCGATCGCTCGATCGGTCGATCGCTCGATCGGTCGATTGGTCGATCGCTCAATCGGTCGATCGCTCGGTCGATCGGTCGATCGGTCAATAGGTTGATCGGTCGATCGGTCAATCGGCCGATTGGTCGATCGGTCGATCGGTCGATTGCTCGATCGGTCAATCGGTCGATCTTTCGATCGGTCGATCGGTCAATCGGTCGATCGGTCGATCGGTCGATCGGTCGATCGAGCGATCGGTTCTAGTTACTGTAAAGAACAATAAGAAAAACATTTGAATTTATAGAATTTTCTGGGCTGGTATGCCGTGGTCAATCTATTCTAGTCGCTGACGTTTTGTCATACATCGTATTCAAAGTAATGTTTTTTTTTTTTTCGATACCATTTCCGTTTCCATACACCTAACAGTTTTTGAGAAAAAAAATAAAAACCCAGAAGTAAAAAAAAGATTCTAGCGCCCAAATGGCACATACTAGCAAAGTCCAATTAAAACCATAATATAGAACTTTTTATTCTCTATCGAAAAGTATTCTTTCGAAATTTCTCTAAACCTCATAGTTTTCGAGATATTAACACTTTTTATAATTTGAATTGAAATTTGTACGATTTTATATGGATAAAATTCAAAATGGCCGTCGCAAGATGGCCGACCCCCCCCCCCCCCCCATACGACTCCCGCAACCTGTAGGTATATATTAAAACAAAGATATAGGCGGTCGGAACTCAGAAACTATGCACTTTAGAGAAAAATGTCAAGACACCAAAGTTGCCGGGAATCAAAAACGAGGAACAAGTATGGGACAATAGGTGGGACAAAATAAATCCTAAACATGTCCCAACTTGCTTTTTTTTAAAATCTTATTCGAATCTAACCAAGTTTGGTATCACTGGAAAGGTCTTTTGAAATTCTATGCAATGGTATATGAAATTTTAAATTTAGGTGATTCACTTTTGTTTTACAACCGATTTACTACATTTTAATTGTTTTTAAAAAAATTATAGCAGTTATGAAAAAAAGGTATTTGGCTTAATTGTGTATATTTGGAAGGGCTACAACCCAATACCGGACATTTGTTCCAAGTCTCAACAGGTCCAAAGATAATTGGCACCGTCAGTGTTTAGTCACCAAGCACAGAGGAAGGATGCCTTCTACGATGTATGACAAAACGTCAGCGACTAGAATAGATTGACCACGGCATACCAGCCCAGAAAATTCTATAAATTCAAATGTTTTTCTTATTGTTCTTTACAGTAACTAGAACCGATCGCTCGATCGACCGATCGACCGATCGACCGATCGACCAATCGACCGATTGACCGATCGACCGATCAACCCATCGACCGATCGACCGATCGACCGAGCGATCGACCGATTGAGCGATCGACCAATCGACCGATCGAGCGATCGACCGATCGAGCGATCGACCAATCGAGCGATCGACCGATTGACCGATCGAGCGATCGACCAATCGAGCGATCGACCGATCGAGCGATCGAGGGATCGACCGATCGACCAATCGAGCGATCGACCGATCGACCGATCAACCCATCGACCGATCAACCCATCGACCGATCGACCGATCGACCGAGCGATCGACCGATTGAGCGATCGACCAATCGACCGATCGAGCGATCGACCAATCGACCGATCGAGCGATCGACCGATCGAGCGATCGACCAATCGAGCGATCGACCGATCGAGCGATCGAGCGATCGACCGATCGACCGATAAACCGATCGACCGATCGACCGATCGAGCGATCGACCGATCGACCGATCGACCAATCGAGCGATCAAGCGATCGAGCGATCAAGCGATCGAGCGATCGAGCAATCGAGCGATCGAGCGATTGACCGATCGAGCGATCGACCAATCGAGCGATTGACCAATCGAGCGATCGACCGATCGAGCGATCGACCGATCGAGCAATCGACCGATCAACCCATCGACCGATCGACCGATCGACCGAGCGATCGACCGATTGAGCGATCGACCAATCGACCGATCGAGCGATTGACCGATCGAGCGATTGACCGATCGAGCGATCGACCAATCGAGCGATTGACCGATCGAGCGATCGACCGATCGACCGATCGAGCGATCGACCGATCGAGCGATTGACCGATCGAGCGATCGACCGATCGACCGATCGACCGATCAACCCATCGACCGATCGACCGATCGACCGATCGACCGAGCGATCGACCGATTGAGCGATCGACCAATCGACCGATCGAGCGATTGACCGATCGAGCGATTGACCGATCGAGCGATCGACCAATCGAGCGATTGACCGATCGAGCGATTGACCGATCGAGCGATCGACCAATCGAGCGATTGACCAATCGAGCGATCGACCAATCGAGCGATTGACCGATCGAGCGATCGACCAATCGAGCGATTGACCGATCGAGCGATCGACCGATCGAGCGATTGACCGATCGACCGATCGAGCGATCGACCGATCGCTCGATTGACCGATCGAGCGATCGACCAATCGAGCGATCGACCGATCGAGCGATCGACCAATCGAGCGATCGACCGATCGACCGATCGAGCGATTGACCGATCGAGCGATCGACCAATAGAGCGATTGACCGATCGAGCGATTGACCGATCGAGCGATTGACCGATCGAGCTATCGACCAATCGAGCGATTGACCGATCGAGCAATTGACCGATCGAGCGATCGACCAATCGAGCGATCGACCGATCGAGCGATCGACCGATCGAGCGATTGACCGATCGAGCGATCGACCAATCGAGCGATTGACCGATCGAGCGATCGAGCGATTGACCGATCGAGCATTAGGGAGCATTAGGAGCATTAGGGATATCTTTTCTGAAAATTGTATCAAAATCGGATAAATAATGTAGCCAATATAAATTTTTAAAAATTTTAGTAATTTTTTCTCGGAAATTTGGCATTACTGGAAAAACCAAAACCACATGACTATCTTGGGCACTAGACAAAGTTATCCTGAAAATTTCATTAAAATCGGTTGAACCGTCTAGAAGGAGTTGCGGCCAGAAAATTTTGACTTACGACCGAGCGAGCGAGCTGACGACGCACATCCATACACCCACATAAACTAAGTTCAGATTCGTCGTCTAGAGGCTATATGAAGGATTTCTATACACAAATTATTTTTTTTGAAAATGTTACAGACACCGTACCAAACGCTATACCACTTTTTCCTTGCAGTCAAAGTGGAAATTATAGATTGTTACAATTTAACAATTGGGAAGTTTAGCGTATTTTTTTATTTCTTTATTTGGTTGGAAATGGCTTAAAAAGTAAGGTTTAATTTATCATTTTTCTCAAAGATGCCCAGATTTCCCAAAAAAATGCAAAAACATGTCGTGATGACGTCAGTAATGTTTTCGCAAAACTTATGTCGATTTCTGAATCAGACGCACATGTATTGCCACGGTTATCGATACAAGCTATTGACTGGGCGTAACTGAATCAACAAAAAGCAACATTTGCTACGACATACGTTTTCAAAATTATATCTCACCAACTTTTCTGCGCTTGCGCACAGTGGCCTTGTGACGTCAGTAATGTCCTTACAAAAATTGTTAACAACAAATAAATGAAACAATCATTAAAAATTTTAATGACAGTTTTTGTTGTAATTTTATATATATATATATATATATATATATATATATATATATATATATATATATATATTTGAGAAAAAATAATTTTACACGTAACTTCAATCACGCTAAACTTCCCCATTGTAACAGTAAAACTTGGATGAAAAGAAATGCAATTTTAGAACGGAAGAACAAACAAATGTATATGTTTGATAATAAAATTAAAATATTACAAATCATTTAAATGGATTAAAAATATAAAAACGTCGATTGTAATATATAATACACTGCAAAAAGTTTTGTGAAATTACATAAATTTTAAAGTAAAAATTACTATAAAATTATATGTAAAATAACTTTACTTTATTAATTGTGAAACAGAAAAAATATAAAAAAATAAAACAAATTTACATACAGACATATGTGATAACACTAGTAATATGTACTTAATATTTAAAAAAAAAAACATGGATATTGTAGTTGCTACAGATAATATTACTTATTTTTACATGCTATATAAAATTACATGATATTTCTGTAATTTTACGAATTTTTATTGAAATTTACAATAAATAATGTAATAAAAGTTAATTATAATTTTATGTAATTGTACATAATTATATATATATATGTTTTACAATTGTGTTTACAAGTTTACATACATACATGCATACACAATCACGCCATGTACCCAAAAGGGTGTGGCACAAACTCTTTTCATTATCCCGAAATCAGTCGCCTCCAAACATTCCTATCCAAACAAGCAACGTTCGCTTTATCCACATTCATAATTCCTCTCATACATGCTCTTTTATTCCTACTACTTGGAAACTTTTGCTCACGCAAAACACTCTCAATCATACCACTCCAACTACTCATCGGACGTCCACTCAAACGTATATCATCAAAATCATACAAATAAATCTTTTTAACTAAACGTTCATTAGGCATTCGCTCAACATGTCCGAACCATCTTAACTGACTAACACCAACTTTTGCTATATACAAAATGCGGAAAAAAACTGGAAATAGCCGAATAACTAAAGAAATCCACGTACCATCGATAAACAAAAAATACGTATTTCATATTTTCAGAAACCTATTCAATGATACTAAATCCCAGGGAGGCAACTTTGTAATTCGGATTTTACACCTTGAATTATATTGGTTTTGTCTGAAACTTTTTTTTAGTTTGTGATAGATGGCGCTGTAATCTCAGAAATTGAGATTTTTCGCAAATTTTTGGGAAATTTTAATCTCGATATTTAAAAATAAAGTCAGGCATGTTAAACTTGTTTTAAACTGTTTAGGGTTAATAAAAAACATTACCACCAAAAAACGCGTCAGAATTTATTATAATAATATTAAGTTATATGTTTGGTTTTTATGCTTAAATCACGTCATTAATTTATTTTGACGAACTAAGTTTATTTTTAAAATTGACTTTATTGGGATTTGAACCCCGGAATAATGGTGATTTAAGCACAAAAATACTATTTAATTTAACCGGTAAATTAACGCTAAACCAAGTAATTTTACTCGATAAATATTACCAGATTAAAAACCGCATCAGAATTTATTATAATAATTATATTAAGTTATAGTGTTTTTTATTTTGCTTAAATCGCGTCATTAATTTATTTTGATGGAATTAATTAATTTTGAAAATTGACTTTGTCGGGGTTTGAACCCCGGAATAATGATGATTTAAGTAAAAAAAGTAATTAAGAATATAAAATATAATAATTATTATTTCATTATTTGAAAAGCAAAAACCGCTAAATTACGTTACGATACATTTTTCTAGCTTCAAAATTTTTATGTCTTAAAATAAAAAAGGCTTCAGGTTTTTTCAGTTCGGTATTAATATTTATTAATAATTGATGTTTCGACGAATTTAACGTACATCATTATCAAAATTATTTTAATATAATAGGTTCTGACCAAATTTTTTACTGTTTTTTTTTTTTGGTTTCCATTAATTTAAAAACTTATAAAATTTTGTTACGTTTAGTAACTTGTTTCTATGTTCTATTATTTCTGATGAACTTAAAACCTAAAGCCGTTTTATTAATATAATAAATTCTGATAGATTTTTTACTCATTTATATTCGAATTATTAAAAATTATTAAAGTTTTGTTTTAAAATATGTGACCAACAATACGCATGTGTATGCCAGATTGCATACTTTACATATTTTTTTTGTTAAAAACAGACGTCGAGTTTCGTCTCGAAACATCGATTATAAATAAATATAACTCCCTATAGGGAGTTATCGCAAGTACAACGATAAATTTAGCGTACGTTATTTACCTACAAGCGAAAGAATGCGCATGCGCATGGATTTAGCGTACGGTAAAAAATAACCGCGGTCCGCTATTTTCGGAAGATAGCGGAGCATTCTCTCATATATTATTTTGAGTGGTGATGTTATGTTCTTGTTTTTATAAACTTGTTATTTTATGCAGTTAGGTTAAGTTGTTGTGAAATAAATATAATAGAGATTTTATGGAACAGCAACAACAAATCCTGACGATTTTAATAAATCAGCTCAATTCCAATAAAAACTAATGTATATATTATATATATATATATATATATATATATATATATATATATATATATATATAAAGTTGTTTTTTCGTTGAATAAATACTTGTATCAAACCTATATTAAATTATTAGATTACATTTAGATATTCCTCCAATTTTAGCGTACGGTAAAATATCGGAGTGCGATAACTATAAAGTGTCATTTACCATACAAATTAAATAACGTATAACGTCACGTGATTTTAGCGTTAACGGAACTTTAACGTTGTGTTTGCGATAACTCCCTAATATAACTAAGTAAAAGAAAAATGATGTAATGTCATATTTGAAACATACATATAATAATAATAATAATAATAATTTTTGTAACATAGTAACAAAAAATCTTTCCGAACTAACAATATTAAAATAAAAAAGTATATTAACAATATATTGATAAAATAAGAAATAGGAATTTAGCTAAATAGATAAAGTGTGAAGGCACTGATTTAAATAAAATCTGGATTTCTTTAATTAATAACTTGTAAAATTTAATAATCTAGTTGAGTTAAATTTTGTTAGCTAATAACTTGTTTCTGTTTGTTTATTATTTATAGATATAATTTTAGTTTTTATTTTATTATAGAACCCCCCCCCCCCTCTTACTATATTATATATTATATATACAATAGTATAATCCTCTATAGCTTTGTGGTAGGATGCTGGAATCGGAGCCCTCGTCAGAGCCTGAAGATTACTAGGTCAAAGCCGCGCTAAGTCAAGAATTTTCTTTTGTATTCTTTTTAATAATAATAATAGTAATTTTAGAGTGTTAATGAAAATTTTAGTTATGTAGAATTTTGTCTGTATTTATGAAATAATAATAATATATAAATAGTAACAATAAATTACTTAAATAGGTATATGCTTCATATTTTGTTTCATAATATAAGAATATTATTGATTTTAATTTATTGTGTAATAAATAAACAAATAAATTTAACACATAATAGATAGATATGGAAAAGCAGTGCTTATAATATGAGAGAGAAAAAATAGAAAGAAAGAAAGAAAGAAAAAGCTAATTATAAATTTTATTATAATATTATACGTATGAGGGGAGTGGGGGGCAAAAAATGTAATAAATAAATAGATGTTGGCGTGAAACAGGGCTGTGTAATGTCTCCTTGGCTATTTAATTTATATATGGATGTTCTTCTTCGGAAAGCTTGCTGTGGTAATGATGGTATACAAATAGGTGATTGTGTTGTAACTGCTTTAGCATTTGCTGATGACGTGGTTGTTTTGGCTGAATCTGAAGAACAACTGAGAAGGAAGAATTAATGTTGTTGATAAAGATATGAATCTTGTGTTGAGTGTTGATAAGTGCAAAGTTTTAGTTTTTGAGAAAGATGATTTGATGACTGAATGTAATGTATATATTGATGGAGCACGTTTAGAGCAGGTAGATGAATTTGTGTATTTGGGTAGTTTGCTGTCTAGAGATGGCCGTTTTGATCGTGAAATTAAAAGGAGAGTAAATGCTGGTTGTAAGGTTTTGGGTGCTTTGGGAACTTTTGCTAGAAATGTAAATGTTTCCAAAGAAGCCCGTTTGAGTATATACAGTGCAGTTTTGGTGCCTACGTTGATGTATGGTAGTAAATGTTGGGTTTGGTTGTAAAAGAATAAACGGAAAATGACTGCTGTGGAAATGAGATTTTTACGTGGGGTATGTGGTGTAAATAGGAGAGATCGGGTACGAAATAGATTAGTGAATGATGAGTGTGAAATTGAAAAAAATGTTGTAGCAAAAGTTGGTGTTAGTCAGTTAAGATGGTTCGGACATGTTAGGCGAATGTCTAATGAACGTTTGGTTAAAAAGATTTATTTGAATGATTTTGATGGTTTACGTTTGCGTGGACGTCCGATGAGTAGTTGGAGTGATATGATTGAGAGTGGTTTGCTAAAGCGAAAGTTTCCAAGTAGTAGGAATAGAAGAGCATGTATGAGAGGAATTATGAATGTGGATGAAGCGAAAGTTGCTTGTTTGGATAGGAGTGTTTGGAGGCGACTGATTTCGGGATGATGAAAAGAGTTTGTGCTACACCCTTTTGGGTACTTGGCGTGATTGTGTATGTATGTATGTATGTATGTATGTGGTGTAACTAGGAGAGATCGGGTACGAAATAAACTAGTGTATGATAAGTGTGAAATTGAAAAAAATGTTGTAGCAAAAGTTGGTGTTAGTCAGTTAAGATGGTTCGGACATGTTGAACGAATGTCTAATGAACGTTTGGTTAAAAAGATTTATTTGAATGATTTTGATGGTATTCGTTTGCGTGGACGTCCGATGAGTAGCTGGAGTGGTATATAATCACATATTGAATCAATTACAGCTGTATGATCATAAAGTTTAATTAATTAAGTTTATATTATATCATTATTTTAAAATACGAATACCTAATCTAGCTCAATCCATAACTTTCATAATAGATCGAAATCGACATCATTATACAACAGGATTAGAAGTATATGCGTAAACCCATATAGAGACCACTTTGACATTTCTCGGAAAGTTGGCAACACTGTACTTTAATAATATTATAATTTATGTGGAAATGAGGAGAAACTTTTCTGAAAATTTGATCAAAATCGAATAAATGATGTAGCCACAATGAATTTTGGTAATTTTTTTCTTGGAAAGTTGGCAACACTGTAATTTTTTAAAATTACATAAATTATATGAATACTAGGAGAATCTTTTGTGAAAATTTGAATAAAATCGGTTAAATAACATGGCCATAATAAATTTTTTAAAACTTTAGTAATTTTTTTCTTGGAAAGTTGGCAACACTGGACATTAATAAAATTATATAATTAATGGAAGTATTAGGGAAATTTTTTCTAAAAATTTGATCAAAATCGGATAACTAACGTAGCCAATATGAATTTTTTAAAACTTTAGTAATTTTTTTCTCGGAAAGTTGGCATCACTAGAAAAAAATAAAACCACATGACCATCTTGGGTACTAGACAAATTTATCCTGAAAATTTTATTAAAATCGGTTGAACCGTCTAGGAGGAGTTGCGGCCACAAAATTTTGACTTACGACCGAGCGAGCGAGCTGACGACGCACATCCATACACCCGCATAAACTAAGTTCATATTCGTCATCTAGATTCTAGAGGCTATATTTAGGATTTCTATACAATTTTTGTTTTTTTTTAAATGTTACAGACACCGTACCAAACCTATACCACTTTTTCCTTGCAGTCAAAGTGGTAAAAATGGTATATTTCAAAATCAATAATTTAACAATTGTATCTATATTAAAATTGAGTTTTAATAGAACAATGTTTATGTTAATATTAAAAGTATTATTAAATTTATAAATAACAAACAATTTTTTCATTGATATTATTTAAATATTTTATATATAATATTTTGATCTTATGACATATATGTATATTAATTAATATAATAAAGTAAAAAAAATCCTTATTTGTTATTTTGTAATATGTATGAAAATGTATGATTTTTATAGATATCTATGTGATATGTCCACAGAACATAAATACACATAAACTTATTTAATAAAGTTATGCAAAAATGTTTTACGTATTAAGTGTATACAAAATATTTTAGGAATATTTTTTTTTAAGAGATTATAAGGAATAGATAAACTATAATAATTGAATTTTGTTTCTCTAAAATAAAACAGGTTTTAGGATTTAGTTCTGTATTAATTTTAATTAAAAATTGACGTTTCGATGTACTGTACGTACATTATCATCAGGAAAAATTATAGGTACAAATGATATATACAGTAAATAAACAGAATATAGAAATAAGTCACTAGGTAACAAAATACAAGTAACTAGATTATAAAATTTATAGATTTTTATGAAAGGAAGTCAAATTTTATTTAACTCAGTGCTTTCATTTTGATTAATGTTATCTTTTTCTTTATAAATTAACCAGATAAATCTACTATTAAAAAATTTTCATGATGTAAAATTCGAAGATACTATAATAATTGCAAGACCCATCAATATTAACAGTAGATTGATAAGAGAAGCAACAGAAATTCATAAAGATATTATTAATCAGTGTGATTAATAACTGACTTAAATGAAATTTGTCTTCCTTTAATTATAAATAAAATAAATTTTATAATCTAGTTACTTGAATTTTGTTACCTTGTAACTTGTTTCTATGTTCTGTTTATTTACTGTATATGTCACTTGTAAAAATTATCCTGATGATTACAGAACTACAACTTGAAACCTTTTTTATTTTAATATAATGAGTTCTGAAAGATTTCTTTTTATTTTGTTCCTCTATTTTCCGGATATGTTTTATAAATAAAATACTTTTATTAAAAATTTATCAACAAACCAATTCGTGTAATTTGAAGATTTTGGCTTCCAAGTAAGAGACCTTTTTTGTCGTGGCGATGGTCCAGCATTATCTTCAAAATTATCTCCATCAAATTCTTCATCATTCGAACTTGATGAAGAAGATTCTATATCGTCCTCACTTAACTCACTCATTTTCACTTAAACTTGTTGTGTTGTTTTTGTTAAATGTCACATAAAGGTAATTTGAATAATAACTATTTTCATATTTTTGTGTGTGCGTGTGTGGGTGTTTCTTTTGAATTGATAAAAAAAATTATTTAGTGATGCTTGCAGTTTGTGCTTCGCTAACTGAACTATGTTCTAAGTAAAGTGTGTGTTGTGAAAGAAAATAGTTAACATATGAATGATGCAAACATAGCCATAATATATTTTTAGATTACGGCTCAATGAATTGGTCTATTTATACATGACGAATATATATTAACTATTACTTTCTATCGCGTAATATATACACGTACAAGAGACTGCGTATGTTTTATTTAAATATTTTATAGACATATCCCTGTTTGTTTGCATATTATATATTCTAGTGAATTTATTATTAAGTATTTTTTTCTCTCGATCTCGATATATCGATAATTTATTGATAATATATTTATCAATACATAAAACAGCCGTAAATCCATATTCGTCAATTTAAAAAACAAGATTACAAGTATGTATATATATATTTCAATTTTATTATAAATAACATTTAATATATTTCACATATTTAATAATAATAAAATTAATATAAATTAAAAAAAATACTTAAAATTGATTTGGAAAAATACTGTCATCTTTACAAACTTTTAACTTTTCGTCACAATGAAGACTGAAAATTTCAATTTGTATTAGGAACGCCTAAATAAAGTTTATCGTCATGTCATGTTGTGTTATAAATTATGAAATACATGTTGATTCTTGTAGAAATTAAAATACATTATTGTACAGAAAGTCTCAATCAGACTGCCGTTTCAGTTTTATGCACAAGCAAAAGAGTTTGACCAATTCTCAACACTTGGTGAAAAAACTAAAAATGTGTCAAGTGTTTGGATTGGTCAAATTCTTGTGCTTCTGGGTAAAACTAAAACGCCACTCTGAATAAGACATAAAATTTAAATTTTATTTAAAATAATAATCATGTAAATGAAGATACTGGCAAATTATATGTAGAGTGAAACCTCATTCCGACTGCCAAAACAGTTTCACGATTTAACACAGCGTAAAAACTTAGATCATTTACATTACTTGTTTGTCTTGAATTTTCAGTTACGCCTGCGCAGTGATAACAATTTAAATGCTGTTAAAACAATTTTGACTTTACTGTTTACGTTGTATACATGCCAAACAGTTTTTGATTACATTCAGTACAGTTTATTTTTTACAGTTTAAGTTGTTTTGTTGTGTTAAATATGTCTGAAGAAAAATTTATGATTATACAAAATAAGATCTGTACAATCATTTGAAAAATACGAATGCGAAACAAAACATTTAGAAAAGTATAAAACATAAATATAATTTTATAGGTTTATAGGATGAATTCACCATATGTTTTGTTTTCTTTAATTTTTTTTTCTGATGTGTCTAAAATGAATGTTATTTTATTATGTGAAATACGCGTTTTCAAAATAATATTAATTTTATTTCTAAACTGCTCATTTACATATTATAAACTAGGAAACCCGTGACCCTTAAAGGGTCACGTTTGAAGTCGAAAATAGTAATTAAACATATATAAACATAATAAAAATAAATACATAAACAAATAATAATAATTATAAAATATCAATTGCACTATTATATATTACTCAAAAGCAACACTTCTATCAGTAGTGTACATAACTTCACAAAGCTGTCATTTGACATTTGCATTATAAACATAATTTTTGAGAACCAAGATGAAAGATCGTAGAAAGATGAAACTTGCCTATTCTCAAATAGGGAATGAACCAATTAAAATGACACCACTCCCATCAAAATCGGTTCAAGGGTTTCATACATACATACATTAATACATACAAACATTTGACAATTAGAGAGATTAAATTTGACGTATCTGTCATAAAAACACATACACATCACTATCTCATGTTACTGCGAAATCTGATTGGCCGTTCTTAAATCAAAAGTGAATTTTAGTTAAGAAACCTTGGCCAGGCCAGACTGGTTGCGATGAAATAAAATTCGATAATGAAACAAAATCGACGCATGCGCAGATTTAGTTTTGGTTTATAACCAGTAGTCCTGCGCTAAAATAACACTTATTTCTCTAGCGAAAAGGCAGTCTGAATGAGAATTAACAATATTTAAAAATTAATCATTAATAAAAAGAGAACTATAAAAATTAAATCGTTATACTATGAATACAGATATGTTTGTTTTTAATTTTTACTCTGAGTAAATTTTCTATTTCGCATTCATCAGATTTCTCCTTTGCATGAGAATAGATATGCCTCTATAAATTGTCACTGCCAATAAAAGTTTTCTCACACATTTTACATTCATAAGGTCTCTCATTTATTTGTATGTATACGAATATGTTTTTTTAAGCTTTCATTTTTAGTGAAAGTTCTCTCACATATTTCACATTTATAAGGTCTCTCAGTTGTATGTGTGTGAATATGTCTTTTTAAATTTCTATTATCAGTAAAAGTTTTCTCACATATTTCGCATTTATAAGGTCTCTCATTTGTATGTGTACGAATGTGCACGTTTAAATCTGAACTTCGAGTAAATGCTTTCACGCATATTTCGCATTTATAAGGTCTCTCATTTGTATGTGAACGGATATGACTTTTTAAGTTTCCACTTTCAGTAAAAGTTCTCTCACATATTTCGCACTTATAAGGTCTCTCATTTGTATGTATACGAACATGCTTTATTAAATGTGAACTTTTAAAAAATTGTTTTTTACATATTTCGCATTTATAAGGTCTCTCATTTGTATGTATCCGAATATGCAATTTTAAATGATTTCTTCGAGTAAAAGATTTCCCACATAATGTACATTTATGAGATTTTCTTTTCATTACAGATTCATCATTTTCTTCCGAGCTGAAAATATTATTTTTCTTCGAATCTGTACTAGCTTGACAAAGTTTTATATCGGTTTCATTCTCAAAATTCACATATTCTTCCTTAATTATTATTTCTGAATGTAAATCTAAAGATTCTGATTTCAAACTTTCTTCAAATTTAATATTTGTATCATTTTCCGAATCCACAATGTATTCTTCTTTAATAGCTTCTTCTTTCACACAAACAAACTCAAAATTTGTATTATTTTGTGATTCCAAACTTTCTTCAACTTTAATGTTTATATCAGTTTCCAAATCTAGTTTAATGCATTCTTCATCAATATTCTTTTCTATAATTTCGTTTTTCATAACTTCACTATTTTGCGATTGTCGTTTTGCATATCGCTTGAAAATTTCTTGCGATTTGAAACATTTTTCTACAAATTCATACGTTTCATTTAATCGAACCGAACAAATTGAGCAAATACAATCCGATAACTTTTCAGTACATTCCAGCTAAAAATATAAATTAAAATTACATATTAAATATAATAAAAATGCCGAGTTTAAAGGAAGTTTAATAAAAAATATTTCTGCTAATAACACCAAGCAACTGTGATATTTAACTAATATTTGATTTATTTGAGAGATCGAAATATCACTATAAGCTTTATTTACGTTATTTGGTTATGGGGGTAACAAATGATTAAAAATAACCCGCGAACAATTAAAAATGCAAAACGAAATTTTTACAAGCCTAAAAACAGCAATTTCACAGCAAAATATTTTTCTCACAATAATTGTTCCCAAAACTCATTCAGAAACAAATTTTAGAAAAAACATAACAATTAATAAGTTTATTGTAAGCTAAAACCTAATAAAATAATTGTTTTATGTAATTTTGTTTGTAAATGCACATGTATTCAAATTAAAACTTATTTTATATAAAATTCAATTAAACAAAACCAACAAACGTATTAAAATTTAAAATACTTTAAATGTTGACTTCTGAAAACTTATCGAAGTGACAATAAATAAATGATTATTTATCAATCTATATGCATATCGGTTTTTCGTGGACCTGGTTAAATCTAGTATTTTACTTACAATTTCCGATGCAATGGTTTCCAATTTGTATGATAACAATACATTATCCGTATCCATTGTAGTTAAACTAAATGTTATATTATCACCACCAGCACATAGTCGACAAAGATCTTCAGTTACATGTTGTTTTAATATTGTTTGAGAATCGAAACATTGTTTTATAAATTTATAAGAATCATTCAACCGAACAGCGCAAATCGTACAAATACCATTCGGTAATTTGATTCTGCAATCTACCTAAGATAAGAAAAGTAAAAAATTTAAAAACAATAATGTATATTATAGTCAAAACAAATTATTTCATGCTTACAATTTCTGGCATAATTGCTTTCAATTTATCTACGAAACGTTTGCCATCTGAATCCAGATGAAGTATTGTAAGCAATACATTTTTATCACTTGTACATAATTGACAAAGTTGCATAAAACTATTCATGATTAAAATTAAATTTTCTACCAAAAAAATTTTCTTACAATAAGTAAAACTTAAAATAATTGTATTTGATAGTATTAGAGGTTAAGTTAGAAAACTGTCAAGGAAACCAGTTCGCCAGATAAATTTTGTGCACAGTTTGTAGCATAAGAAGAAGACTAAATAGCAGAGTATATTTTGCTAAACGCATCATATTTAATTTTGAAAATGTTCATTAATTTATAATAAATTGATAATAAAACAAAAGAAAAAAAACAGAAAAATTAACATAGCTAACAGCTAAGGTCAATAGCTGCGGCGAAGGTCAATAGAGTTGAATGAAGTAACTGCTGTCAAACCAAGCACTCACCAACTAAAAAAATCTACTTCATTCAATCTCTTTGACTTTACCAACGGGACTGTCAACTAAATATTAATGTAAACAATTACTTTAAATATAATTTGTCACATTTTTACATAATTATTATTTTAAACCGAACCTAAATGTTATATAGGATAATGTTTTTTAATTACTATAAAAATCAATATGTATTTGAAAATTTATAACACAACATTCAACTGGCCAACTAGTTCCATCAAAGAGCAAATGAACGAGTGATGGTCCGATTGTGAAAAAACAAAAGTATACGTAAATATTGAACATCGTAAAATAAATTTAAATATTTGAATATTAATAATGAAAAAGGCCAGATAATAAAGAGATACAAATACATAAAAAATATAAAGAAGTTAGCTATTCAAGGCCAGTACAAACAGCTGCTTTCCCCCACTCTGCCGACAAAATATTTATTTATCTGAAGCAGTGGCGTAGCAATATTTATTTTTAGTGCAATAAAGAATAAATTTTATTTACGAGTATTATTCGAATATATTATTTTTAATACAGTTATAACAATAATTTAAAACCAATACTGCTAAAAAAATTGAAATTAAAAATTTTCTTTCTAAATAAAAATACTTTTTCAGTTTTTATTAAATTTCTCATATATTATTTTGCGTATGTAATATTTTCGTTTATATCTGATAATTTTACTTCAAAATATAAATAAACAGCGACCTCGATTATTATGGTCAAATTCATTTGTGAAATAACAAAAAAATTAAAATAATTACGACATTTATTTTCACGATAAAATTTTATCTATAAGTTATGTGATGCAAAATAAATAAAAATATAAAACATTAATGTAAAATAAAAAGTTACAAAAATTTTTTCATATTTATTTTCTTTAATTAAAATGAAAAATAATAAATAACTATTTTATATATTTGTTTTAATATAATTATAACTTATTTATTTTTGTGTTTTATATTAAAATACACCATTTAAAAATATTTTTCTAGTAGGGTACTGGGTACTTGCAACAAAAATTAATATTTGTTTTTTTTTTGCATATTTCAACACTTCAAGTTTCTATACAAAAATTATTTTAAAATTTCAAACTTTTTATAATTTTCTTGATAAAACTGTTTACAAGCTGAATAAATGTGACTTGTTAGTAAATGTTGAATTTGGCTGCAAAAGCATTAAAAAAAGTGCTGCGTAAATAAGATTTTTTTGTGGGATTTGTGGTAAATGGCAGAACGGTGTTATTTAATAATTTTTGTTTAATAAATGTAATTTTACCTTGTTTTGTAACACTTATTATTAATTAATTAATAATTATAATAAAAGTATAAATATATGTATTAAAAAAAATATATTTATTTTACATAAAAATTTACCAACAAAAAATTACTAGTACGCCACTGCATATGGTAGTTGGTAATTTTGCCACTAAGAGGGCTAGTGTGCAGGGTTATTGTAGAGATACTGGCTATTGTGTCATACTTTCTGACCTCTTTCAGTGCAAAAATAATTTTTGTTGAAAAAGATGTTTAAATTAATCAACTCGTGCCGCTTATGTAGAAGCTATGAGAATATCAACATATCATTGCATCATATTTATTCGGATAATTTATCATTTTTCCAGAAATTAAATAGAATTGCACCAGGAATTGTAAGTATGATAAATAAGGTTATGTAGTTGTTATTACGTATATATACAGGATGTTCGTTCGCCAGGTTGATATAGGGCAATAACATGGGATATCGATAATATGCAGAATACTTCTTTCTGAAGTAAAATTTGAAGAAATATTTAGAACACTTTTCGATAGAGAATAAAAAGTTCTATAATTTGGTTTTAGTTTTAATATGCTAGCATGTGCCGTTTGGGTGCTAGAATTTTTTTTTAAATGTTTTTTAGAAATTTCAATAATTTTTCCTGCTAAATCAGTATGAGTTAGAGAAAAAAGTTACTTAGCTATTATGTAGCTAATTTTTTCCCTATTTTACTGAATTTTTTCAGATTTTTTTGAACAAATTTTTGAAAAAAGTTAAATTTAGAATTTTTTGAAAATGTAACTTTTTCCAAAATTTGCTCAAAAAATCTGAAAAAATTCAGTAAAATAGAGAAAAAAATTAGCTACATAATTGTAAGTAACTTTTTTCTCTAACTCATACTGATTTAGCAGGAAAAATTATTGAAAATCCTAAAAAAAATTAAAAAAAATTCTAACGCCTAAACGGCACATGCTAGCAAATTAAAACTAAAACCAAATTTTAGAACTTTTAATTCCCTATCGAAAAGTATTCTAAGTATTTCTTCGAATTTTACTTCAGAAAGAAGTATTCTGCATATTATAGATATCCCATGTTATTGCCCTATATCAACCTGTTAAACGAACACTCTGTATATATATATATATATATATATATATATATATATATATATATATATATATATATATGAGAATAATTGGATAGTGGGTGTAGCAGTCAATTTTGGAAGAAAATGTTAAATAAAGCTCATTTTAGTTTAGTATGACAAGCTTTCGGATTTATTTTAATCCTTCCTCAGGTCTCTGGAAAAACATATGAACAAATTATTGTAAACTATAGAATCAATTTTTGTTTGTAAAATAATTTAAATGTCAAATTTTAGTAAAAACTATAAAACATTAGAAAATGTAACAATATTATATAAACCAACAACAAAATAACAAAAATTCTTATACTTACATCTTCTTCCAAAATTGACTGCTACACCCACTATCCAATTACTCACAAATATCTTACCAGTCATTATCTAAATCTTTGTGTATATATATATATATATATATATATATATATATATATATATATATTAATTTCATTCTATTTATTTCTTAGTTGGAAAGCAATGCTAATTTGCCAGATGGCATATGTACGAATTGCATCACGGAAATGAATTTGGCTTACAAATTTATAAACAAATGTTCCGAGTCGCAAGCGATATTTCAACGATATTTAGAACAATTACAAAATGGACAACAGGTACAACCAGCTAATAATCGAGAAATTTCAATTATAGTAATAAAATTAGAAGAATCGTATTGTAGTGGTGAAGTGAATATTGTAACTGTGAAAAATGAGGAAGAAAGTGGATTTTTAAATGAAGATAATAATGACAAATATAATGTTAATGATTATGCCAATGATAATTCCGAATCTAATCAAGCAGATTTTGTAAATGATATAAAAGTAGAAGAAGAAATTAGAAATATTGTTGCAAAACTTAAAAACGAAGACAATGAAGAAATTTGCAATGATCCAGCTGATGATGTACAAACCGGTCAAAGAGGTAACGAGGTAAAATTAGAAAATAATTATTCGCTTGGATCTTTCGAAGAACTGAAACATGTATATAATGAAGACGATAGTGAATTTACTAAAATGGAACATCACAGTGATTCAATTAATATGAATAACGAATATGAATTTACCGAAGTAAAAAATATTAAAATTGACGAAGATGACTTTGAAAATGACATTGATTTTACTGGCTTTGATTTGGTTGAATGTGAGTTTGCTAATAGTTACAAAATGAAATATGATTTGAAACTAGAATGTCTAGATAAAGTAATAAGTAAAGAACATACGAAAAATGTCAATAAAGTATTGGAAAGTAGTGCAGTAGTGGATAATTTGTCGAATGAAAATATTAATATTCAATTAAATGATGTTGACAATATAAAAAATGGTTACAAAGTGAAATCTGTAAAGAAAAGAAAGTCTCATAAATGTACATTATGTGAGAAAACTTTTACTGAGAGTGGAAAATTAAGAAGACATATCCGTTTGCATACAAAGGAGAAACTTTATAAGTGCAAAATATGTGAGAGAACTTGTAGTTACAATGGACATTTGAAAGTGCATACGCGTATACATACAAATGAGAGACCTTATAAATGCGAAATATGTGACAAAGCTTATACTCAAAGTGGAAACTTAAATCGTCATATCCGTTCTCATACAAATGAGAAACTTTATAAGTGCAAAATATGTGAGAAAACTTGTAGTGACAATGGACATTTGAAAGTGCATACGCGTATACATACAAATGAGAGACCTTATAAATGCGAAATATGTGACAAAGCATTTAATCGAAGTGGAGATTTAACAGAACATATTCGTATACATACAAATGAGAAATCGTATAAATGCGAAATATGTGAGAAAACATTTACTCAAAGTGGAAATTTAACAAGACATGTCCGTACCCATACAAAGGAGAAACCTTATAAATGCGAAAAATGTGAGAAAACTTTTACACAAAGTCAGCATTTAAAAGTACATGTTCGTACTCATACAAATGAGGAACCTTATAAATGCGAAAAATGTGAGAAAACTTTTATACACAGTCAGCAGTTAAAAGTACATGATCGCACACATACAAATGATAGACCTTATAAATGCGAAATATGTGAGAAAACTTTTATTGCGAGTGGACATTTGAAAGAACATATTTGTATACATACAAATGAGAAATCGTATAAATGCGAAATATGTGAGAAAACACTTACTCGAAGTGGAAATTTAAAAAGACATATTCGTATCCATACAAAGGAGAAACCTTATAAATGTGAAAAATGTGAGAAATCTTTTACACAAAATCAGCATTTAAAAGTACATGTTCGTACACATACAAATGAGAGACCTTATAAATGCGAAAAATGTGAAAAAACTTTTACATACAGTCAGCAATTAAAAGTACATGATCGCACACATACAAATGAGACCTTATAAATGCGAAATATGTGAGAGAACTTTTATTGAGAGTGGACATTTAAAAATCCGTTCCCATACAAAGGAGAGATCTTATAAATGCAGAATTTGTGAGAAAGCTCTTATAAGAAGTGACATTCTAAAGAGACATATCCAGTCTCATGCA
>CAWYQG010000081.1:2500-68925 GCA_963966155.1 Clivina fossor | reverse complement strand
ACGAATATCAATTTGATTTTATTTTTCGACAAAGATTTGAAATGATTTTTTAATCACAATTACTGTAACAAAAAATTAGCTGCTCTTAACTAGAATATATTTAAATAAATTCATGTGCGATTTTTAAAAGTAATCTACACTGTACAAAAAAAATTACAATGAAAATCATTGGACACTGTAAATTTACAAAAAAATGTATTTTTACAAAAATTATTTTTATATATAAAATTACATACATCAGAAACAAGAATAATAATAATATTATTATATTATTAATAATATTAGTATTAATAATATAATAGAATATTAATATTAATAATATATTATATTTTATTTTTAATAGCGCCATCTATTAATCATGTTTATGAACTACAGCCCAGAAACAAGATGGCTGTCAAATGACGCCGGTCAGACGTGTTTGGTGTTGTTTTTTATGCTTCTTTTATTTAACTTAAGTGTAGTTAATAGTAGTGAATTAAATAACGAAAGATTAATAGAGCCATTTATTAATCATGTTTCTTTGGTGTGTGGCCTGTTTAATGGTACCCCATGTGCCAACAATTGCTGCAGTTAGAACCGCGTCACGTGCATCAGAATACGATAATAGAGTTCAACAACAAAACAACAATGGTATCGAATAATCCTATACAGAATTTTCACTCTCCTAGTTTATAGTTTTTGCTTGTTCTATTACACAAATGAACGTAAAAACATCCATAAATTGGAAAAACTTATAAGGAGAAGATTGGAAACTGGAGGGACCTTTTCGTCACAGAATCTTGCACAGCTTTGTTCCGAAGCTGATTTATGATGCGAGATTTGGAAGGACAATGGATTCGAGTTGGAGTTGTGATGATTTCTCGGGGCTTAATACATATCACAGTAAGTTCTATATTATACAATATATGAGGAGCAGACTTTCAAAATGCATTTTGTCCAAAATGTAAATTTTTTAGTTAGTAATGGTATTACGTTCTATGTGCAAACACGCATCTTTTAAGACAAATTCGACATTTAAAACGCATATTGTCCCGTCTGAAATAAATATTGAAAGATACTTGGACATTCAAAACGCGTTTTGTCCAATGGGCACGTAATGTACTTTCAGATTTAGTCAAAAACGTTTTGCCTCTTTCTGAAAATTATGGAATTTGGACAAAACGCATTTTGAAAGTCTGCTCCTCATATATACACATACACTGTTGAAAAATTTATAAGTATTTTTACATGTTTTTTGAACGTAATTTCTGGCATAAAAATATACTCCTAATACTTACATTAAATTATGAAATATTTTTATTGTACTCGTTTAAAAATTTACTGTAACTTTTTTTGCATAAACAAAAAATTTAATTTCACGTAAAATTATAATATTATATATTTTTTTTTTTTTTATAAATTCTTTTGGTGTAAATGTTTAACTATTTTTATGATGATCTAAGCAAGCCAGCATTTGTTCGGAAAAATTACTTGTATCATTCGGAACAATAATACAAGCGATAAAATGTTGCGAATCGGATAGAACAACAAATCCATTGTTTTTAGAAATGTGTAAATGGCCTACTAAGTAATCCTCGGTTAATTTGTTCAAATATACACCAAAATTCCAAATCAATGTGTCACATGTAGACGGTAGTTTGTAGTCAATCTTAAAACTAACTGGAAATTTTATATTATATTCTTTTAGTTCGCAATTTGCTTTTAACAAAATGGATACAATCTGTACGGTTATCCTCACGAGTTACATTATTCGTTCGTAACGCTGCCTGACAAAATTCCGGATTAAATATTTTGAAACAGTCATTTAATTTATTAAGACGTAGTAATTCCTGTGGTGTTTTTATATTAAATTTATAAACTAATTCCATATAATCAAAGCATTCCTTTTCTCGCTTGTGTACATAATTATTGTTCCAAGAGAATCTAATTCAAATTGACATAACTTTGTATTATGCTTGGTTACAACGCCCTGGAATAAATTTAAATTTATTTATATACAGTCGATTCCGCTTAATTGGGACACATCGGGACTAAGGCATTTTGTCCCAATTAAGCGGCTGTCCCAATTAACCGAATTTTACATAAAATTAAGCAATCCATATTTTTCTTTCAATAATTTTATTTTATAAATTCTTGGAAAAAACTATAAACTACATATAACCAAAAAATATAAACTTTTAAGAAAAAATTATAATAAATTCCAAAATAAAATAGTAAATAACGAACCTTCCACGCGCGAGGTGTAGTGATAACTAAATCATAACTGAATACGTAACGATTGAGACAGCAGGGTAGACTCTCACAGCTTTAATGACCGGTGCCGCGCCTCGCCGACGCGAGGGTAAACATTAACCTTTGAGCGTGCGTGGGTCCGTACTTCATACGTGAATGAATGTATTGGGAAAAAAGTTCACAGCGCGCGATACTAATGTAATTAATTGATACATATTTGCTAGTTTTTTAAATATAATTTTCCATGTTGTGAATCAAAAAGATATGAAGCGTATCATATTAAATTTTTTGTAAATATTTTTTCTTTTGAATACATATTTGTAACATAATATATACTTTGATCTTAAATTTACTGTCCCAAGTAAGCGGAATGTTGTCCCAATTAAACATGTAAATTTACTGTTGGTTCCTTGGTTTGGTTTCTGTTCTTTGAGATTTGGCCCAAATAAGCGGCTGTCCCAATTAAGCGGTGTACCAATTAAGCGGAATCGACTGTATAAGTTAATTACAATAAAAGCGTTAATCTTACCTCATAATTATTTTTTCCGATCACATTTGTGTGATCGAGAACAAATAATGTTAGATCCATTAGTTAGATTTGTATTATCGTAATATATTATCTATGATTTGCATATGATAAATTTGACAATTAGAATTTGACAACAAATTAGGCATTCTGAAACAGACAACTTCATAGGTTAAATTTTGTAACTGTCAACTTAATTTATAACATGTATTGTGTCTGTTTTTTATTAAAATTAATTTATTCCATTTTAATTATAATATTTGATATATATTTAACAATTAAAATAATAATAATAAATAATACTGTAATAATGTAATATTATATATTATATTTTCATGCAATACTCGTCCTTATGTTAATATACATTAAGGGTTATTTTCGCTTGTAACTTTCTACATATGTATATTTATTATATTTTTAGTCCATACATCCTCTCCTATTAATTATAAATCATGTTTTTATCGCGTTTTTCGCATTTATATACATTTTTCTCGAGTTTTTTTACCAATTAAAATAATTATAATAAATTTATTATTGTCATATATTTAACATAGCCAGAACATGGCCAGAACATAGCTGATAGATGTCCAAGATGGCTGCCAGCTGTCAGTTGTGATATAAATTGAACGCGGAGATGTTTCTCGTATATTTTATAGCATTTTATTACAAATTATAACAAGAAATATTCAATGAAATGATGAAAATAGATGTTTATCTACGTATTTTTATTGGTGCTTGTTTAGAAATCACTTCTAAGTTGATTTAATTGCGTTAATAAAGTTTTGTGTCATTGCAAGTGTAAATATTATAGCATTTTATTACCAAATTATGGCAATAAATATTCAATGAAATGATGAAAATAAACCTATATCTACGAGTTTTTATTGGTAAGTTTGCTAGGAATTGCTTGTAAGTTGATTTAATCGCGTAGTAAAATTGTGTGTCCTAGTGTTACGAATGTAAACAAACCAATTTTTAGGTGTTTTATTATATTTTATCGTATATATTCAGTTTTATTTGCATATTTATCAATCGTAGTTTATAATTTTTACCTATTCTATTACACAAATGAACGTAAAAACGCTATAAAGATAGATTTTAATATGTTTGATAAATTGCCAAGAAATCGTATGTTGACGCAAACTGTTCCTGAGCTTGACGGGTCAAAAATGGGCATATATAAAAATGTAATGAAAACACTTGATATACATATATTTTGCAATTGAAATCAATAAATTATTGGAAAAAATTATTTATTTACGTAATTATTATTGTTCAGTTGTCAGTCTGTAAAATTTTGTTTTCATACCGTTGGCAACACTGATTTTAAGACATGCGCAGTAAGTGTAATAGCGCAACGAGGCGAGACGAGCTTTAGGTCAGCCATTGCTGCTATAATGAAAGTGTGTTTGCCAATACATATAATATTGTATAGTTTTGTATCATTAGTATTAAGTATTAAATATTAGTATTCAAAATAAAAGTGAAGTTTAGTACAACTCAATTGATTATAGCATAATATCGATAGATTTAAAGGTATTTAATAATAATCTAATTACTAAATAGTGTATAATGTGTTTTTAAGTTTGTACAACAACTTTATTAAATATAAAATATCAGAAAAATTAGTTTTGCTTTGTTTTCAAACTTAGTTAAATGTTAATTAGCGTTGATTGTATTAACTAAATGTTGGTTTAATTGTGCAATTACATGTGTAAAATGTGTATTATTGTTTTTAAGTGGAAAACATATTTATTAAATATATATTTATAATCAGACGCATCGAATGCATACAAATATCAAATGTGATACGTGCATAACATATGCGATAAGTATTCATAAATACATATTTAATTACAGAAATAAACAAATATACATGTGTAATACACGAATGACACAAATTATAACTTATATATTGCTAAGAAACGTCAAATTAATTTGAAGGTTAGAAATATGTTCAAATCTGCAATTAATTTAATATCTCGTGTTTACATTGCTATTAAAATACATTCTTTAAAAAAAAAAAAAAATCAGTTTATTTCATTAATGTTTCTGCATGTTCTTGTAGCAATCACAAGATTATGTTGGTTAATTTTCAAATATCCAGTGGAAGATTGGTTACGGAGATAAAACTTTCGGAGGCTGCTGGATGATGATGATATTTGGGTAAAAATCTAGCAAGAGAAGCAATGATGATTACAGCAAAGAATGAAATTGCAAATGGTAAGTAAAGTAGCTAACTTTAACAGCTGTGTTTTTGCTTTATACAAGTTGGTAAATAATCGCGATTTATCGGGTACGAAATAGATTAGTGTATGATGAGTGTGAAATTGAAAAAAATGTTGTAGCAAAAGTTGGTGTTAGTCAGTTAAGATGGTTCGGACATGTTGAGCGAATGTCTAATGAACGTTTGCTGTTAAAAAGATTTATTTGAATGTTTTTGATGGTATTCGTTTGCGTGGACGTCCGATGAGTAATTGAAGTGGTATGATTGAGAGTGTTTTGCGTGAGCGAAAGTTTCCAAGTAGTAGGAATAGAAGAGCATGTATGAGAGGAATTATGAATGTAGATGAAGCGAAAGTTGCTTGTTTGGATAGGAATGTTTGGAGGCGACAGATTTCGGAATGATGAAAAAAGTTTGTGCCACACCCTGATTTGGGTACATGGCGTGATTGTGTATGTATGTATGTATTATTGTTTTGTAATTGGGTAAGTCAATTAGTAAAATAAATACCGGGTGTTCATTCGTCAAGTTCGTATGGGCGTTTAAAGAATATTTAAAATAATTAATACCCAGAAAGTAGAATCTGCAAAAATCTTGAACATGAAAATTTCCAAATATTTATAGAATCCAGAATCATTTGGTTAAAAGTTAGGATAATTTTTAATTTTTACTGTTAATTTTTGTAAACTTTGGGTTCTAGTTTAGACAAATTATAAATTAAAACAAATCTCTCGGTTTTATGTTTATCTATGTAATATTTTAGTTGCAAAAGTATTGTTTTTTTGATATAGTTTTATGTAATTTTTATTTGTTTTTTTAGGGTTTTCCAAATCGATTTTTTCGTAGATTGTGTTTTGAATCTTCCGATTACTACACATAATTAACTAATTAATTAATTCGATTGGACTAGTTGGAAATATGGAACGAATTCCAGAATAATTCCGATTGTAAACAGTATTTCTGGAACAAAAATTTGGGTAAGGCTCAATTTTAATATTTTAAAATTATTTTCTATTTGTTTTTCTGTTTTTGATATTAATTTTCCGAAATTGATTTGCGATATACGTCTTTCTCGAGTAAAATTCGGAAAAATACTTAGAGTACTTTTCGATAGGGCATAAAAAGTTCTATAATTTGATTTTAGTTTTAATTTATTAGCATATGCCGTTTGGATACTAGAATTTTTTTTTGGATTTTTTTGGTTTTATTTTTTTTTCTCAAAAATTCTTAGGTCTAGGAAAATAAGCATGGTATGGAAAAATGCGGCATAATTGAGTAAAAAAAAGCATTATTCTAAGATGCATCGTTTAGTAGAAAAAAATAAAAACTGAATTTTTGAAAATTTCTCATGGTATCATTGGGATTTTTTCAAAATTTGCTCAAAAAAATCTGAAAAATTCAATAAAATAGAGAAAAAAATTAGCTACATAATAGCCAAGTAAATAAATAATA
This sequence comes from Clivina fossor, assembly GCA_963966155.1. Taxonomy (NCBI): domain Eukaryota; kingdom Metazoa; phylum Arthropoda; class Insecta; order Coleoptera; family Carabidae; genus Clivina; species Clivina fossor. The sequence goes on along the minus strand of CAWYQG010000081.1, from coordinate 62,491 downwards.
ATAATAATATAAATGATTTTTAAATAAGATCTTTTATATATTATATCGAAACGTCGAATAATACAGAAAAAACTTTTGTATTTTAAATTTTGTTATGCCAATTCCAATAATTTATCACAATAAAATTAATAGGAATTTAAATATTAAAAACAAATTATACATTTATAATTATAATTAAACACCCCCCAATTTATTTAATATTTTCATTCAAACGAACGCGTTTAATTAACACACTTAATTAACTAAGTTATACATTGGAAATAAATATTTATACTTTACGTGGCTTTAAATACACAAATACTAAGTAAAATAAAACTGCCCGTATGGTTCTAGTTCTGTATTAATATTTAATTCATAATTAATGTACGTCTTCAACAGAAAACACAAAATAATCAAATTATTAAAATAGTAAAAAGTATTTCTAGAATTTATTATATTTGAAATAAAATTATGCTTTAGCTTATAATTCCCGTATTATTAATTATATTAATATTTATTAATAATCGCGACGTTTCGACTTTCTCAACCATAACAAAACGTTTTTGTTTTGTTACCGGGGGGCCTAGTAACTTATTTCAATGTCTTTTTTATTTATTGTATAAATATATTATTTCTTGGTTTCCTGATGAAGATTATTTATAAATGGTCGATTATTTAATTAAATATGAATACAGAATAGCCTATTTTTATTAACCAGGTCTTTATTAATTTGCTTTTTTGTCAATCTGTAAACTACTTGTAAAATCTGGTGTATAAATTTGTTAAAAATCCCTTAAAATCCTAGTAATATTTAATTAAATCTGATTAACTAATGATTTAATTAATTAGTTCATCAAAGTAAATTAATGGCGATTTAAGCAAATAAAATAAAATATTACGGCCTATGTGTAATTAAGAATATAATAAAATAAAGGTAGATTAGTTCTAAATATATAAATATATTTTTTCTAATTATTTAAAAACTATTATAACTTTTGTTTTTCTGCCCTAAGATTTTTTGATCGCGTATGCTTCATCAACAAAACAAGAGTTCTTCTGCAACTTGAATCCAAAGATTGGAGAATATATTGGATCTATACAATGCTATACGATGTATTGATTACGTTAAAAGGTATTTTACTGCTTTAACTTAGTTAAAAAGTTTTTCCGGAGGCAACTTAAGGTTCTCTATATAATCCGATTTGGGGCAAACAAAAGTTTAGAAATTTTTTTGTCGAAAAGTATAATAGATATCAAGCCGCGGTTTTTTTTGGATGAAAGAGGAGATTTTGATCTATTTTCATGTATTTTTTTTTTGTTTATTTTGGTTAAAAACTAGATATGAATCTTTGCAGCTGAAAAAAAGTATTATAACTTTGTCAATTTCCAACAAAATTATAAATAAAAATTGCCCATAATAGCTCAATGTCCATTCTTTCACCTCCAAAAAACTGCGAATTAATATCTTTTATAGTTCTGTAGAAAAAAAATCATAAAAAATCATAATTTTTGTCAGATTTGCGGCAATTTGTTCAATTTTGCAGATTTTCGCAAAAAATGTTATAATTTTCTCAATTTTCAACAAAAATTAAAATAAAAATTGCTCAAAATAGATCAATATCTATTCTTTCACTTGCAAAAAACCGATATTAAATATCTTTAATTGTTTCAGAGAAAAAAATTTATAAAAATTTCGGATTTTTCTTATTAATAAATACAGTTACGAAAAAATCTTATTTTTTTCGAACTCTTTCTATGTTTTAACAGCTTTTATTTTGCTCTAAAACGAAGCTAAAATCAATAATCTAATAATCCTAATTGATTTTTACCATCAGTATATTAATTTTATATTTCTTTTTGGTTATCCAATTTTATACTTTTAATATGTTTCTTCCAATGATCAATAAAAGTTTTCTCCATCAAAACAAATAACTTTATAAACTGCATTTTGTTATAGAATATTTTGTTTTTATATAATTCTTACATAAGTTCTACTTAAGTTCTATATTAAATATGTTTTTGAATAAGAATTTGTATACGAGATCTATAATAAATTGAAAAGCTCGAGTAAAATTCGCTATAATCTTAAATTTTTTGTTATGAAATCGAGGAAAATTAACCGAAAAAATTATGGTAAAATCTTTAGAATCTTACTTAAAATTCATAAAATCAATGTAAAATCGCTTAACGTCAATTCACACGGTTGTAATTGCTATGTTCAGACGTACGTAGCTCAAATACAAAACATGTTGAAGTTAATATTGAATTTATTCGTTTAATACAACTTATTTATATTGTAACTGACTGTTCGGAAAATTACATAATGAATGTTGAATTAATAATTCAATAATTAATTTAATATTATTAATTGATATTTATATAAAATAAAAAATAGTATATTTTTTAACTGGCTCTATTTTCTACAAAAACGATTATTATTGTACCGAAAAAATACTTGAGATATAATATCCTATGTAGAAATAATACATATTTTTTTTAATTTTTTTGTATTTTGGAAAATAGAGAAAAAAAAAATTTTTCCAAAAAAAAAATATATTTTTTGCTTTTTTTGGCCAAATTATAAATACGAAAAAATTGAAAAAAAATATATATTCTACATAGAATATTCTATCTCAGGTATTTTTTCGGTACAGTAATTATCGTTTTTGTAGAAAATAGAGCCAGTTAAAAAATATACTATTTTTTATTTTATATAAATCAATTAATAATATTAAATTACATAATTAATTCAACATTGATTATGTAATTTTCAGAACAGTCCTTACAATCTTCCTTAATATCTTAGGATTGTAGAATCCGGTGTAGAAAATTTAAGGGAGTCCAAAAACGTCTCCGCATAAATTTACAAATTAAATAAATAAATAACACAATTATCTGCTGATAGGTTAGATGCATGCCGAGATCTGTTAGCGCTGTTTTATTATAAATATCTTCTACCTTTCAGGGCCGTAACGAAATCCGAATTTCGAACTGAATCGCCGCGCAAATTCTATCCGAAGCTGGATGATGATGAACGACTTCCAGCTGGCTTGGATTTGGAGACGAGATAATTTATTTGGAAACGCCGTCAGGAATTACTAATAATAAATGGGGATAATAGGTCAATGTTTCTGGGAGATTGAGATTCGAATTTTCGAATTGAGAAGAATCGGAATTTATATCCTTCTGTGTTTGGAAACTTCGGACTGGTTCCTGGTTCGATTTGAACGATAATTATTCTTTAGCCCAAATTCTTAGGAAATGCCCGCAGAATTTAGTTATGGATCCAACGTTTTGGGGGATATTTTACTAACACAGTAAGTCACCAAATACCAATTTTTTTTAATCAAATACAAAACGAACAATTTTGTTTTCTTATTAACAATAATATAGTAAAATAATCTGTCAGAACTTATATTAATTTTTTTTTTCATTTAATAAACAACAAATGATGTAAAAAAAATTATTATTAAAAAACAAAATGAAAGAAAAACGATTTAGTGAATGATAAAAAAAATGTTAAATAATTTTGTTCGTTTATTTATTTGTTTAAATCACCATTTAATTTATTTTTGATGCAACTAATTAAAGCATTAGTTAATTAACTAATGATTTAATTAGTTCATTTAAAAATAAATTAAATGTCGATTTAAGCAAAAAAAAAACAAACAAAACAAAACCAAATACTATAATAATCTAAAATAATTATTATTTAAAAAAAATGAAAGAAATTTTAGAAAAATGATGATTTACATAAATTTTCTGTAAAAATAATATTTTTCATAATAAATAATAAATTTCATAATAAATAATTAAAATAAGTATAGATTTTGCCACAATCCAATTATAAATTAAAATTTCCAAATTAAAACTGATTGTGAATGCTAGATAAGACAATGATACAATATCCAATCAAATGATTTATAAATCAAACTAAAATGCATTATTCTCATAATAATAATATAATATAATATAATATAGTTATCATTTCCATATAAACCACATGGTATAGGAAAAGTCAATTTAAAAAAGAAATACATAAAAAAATAAAGTGCGTAAAAACTTGCATTATACTTGAAGATTAGAACTTGGTCACTGAGATAGTCATCAAACTTATAATAATAATTTTTTTCAATAAAAAATTTTTTTAAATGAAATTTGAAATTAATTTTTGATTTTATGCTACTGATATGCTTTGGTAAATGATTATAAAAGATTAGACCAATGTGATTTGGGTTAAATTTAGTTTTATTTAAATGTGTAATTGGGATAGTGAAGTTTGATTTATTTCTGGTATTATATTGATGCAGATCGCTTTGAGTTGATAAATTATTTTTTATATTATGAATAAACAAAATAACAAAATATAAATAAATACATGGAAAATTTAGCATATATTCATTCTTAAAAACGTCTTTACAAGATTGTCGTTTGCCAAGTAAAAATATATTCCTAACGGCCATTTTTTGTAGTTTAAATACTCGTTTTGTAGAAGGAGCATAACCCCAAAAAATATGATTGAATCTTATTTAAATACTAACAAATCTATTTTAAAAATTTAATCACCTATACATATGCTTATTTCGTATTTTAGCTACAATGTTTCGTAAATTGTTAATTTTTAAAATGTATATCATTATAAAAATACTATTTTTAATATTTCGTAATTTACACGTGTTAAGAAAAAGCACTATTGAAAATTAAATTTCTTTCTTACATAAATAAATATAAAATAAATTTAAAATTCTTTTCTTTAAAACAAATTTTCTGTCAAAAAATATAGTTTTAGATAATAGTTTAAATGACGTCATTTTTGTCAGAAAAATATTTGAAGCAATTTTATGCATCCGATAGTAATTTAACGTAATCATTATGCAATTTTTGTAAAAGAAACCTTGAAAATCAAATTGATTTTCTATTTCAGAAATCCATGCATATTACCGAAATCGTATTTCTCAAGAACGGAAGTTTTTTCTAACTTTATAACTATAACTGACGTACACAAAAATACTGTTATTAAATATTAAAATACTTTACAATATTAAATTGTTTCTATATGTATGTGAAATTTTGTCTTCCGACAAATTACTTTACAAAAATTATTGAACATTATCTATATTTTTATTGTCACATCTACTTATATTCCTCACTTTTTACAAAAATGTTTAACTTGACATTAATTTGCATTAATTTTATTTTGAGATGATATATTGATAATTGCTCAATTGTCATAATAAATGTATATACTGTAATAAGCAAGCTACTAAAACCCACACTGTAAAAAATGTAATTTAAATTTATGTAATTTTACATGGTTTTTATTTATAGTAAAATTGCAACTTTTTGTAATTTTTACAATAATAATTTATGTAATATTACATATTTATGAAAAAAAAATTACAGTCGTAGAATATGTAAATTTATATTCATTTTTTTACAGTGTACTGAAATAACAGTAACAGAAACCAGAAAATTTCTCAATGCTATTTTGGTGGATTCGTAAACTTTATAACATTTACCCATACTTAGTGGTGTAACTAGTTTTTTGGCACCATTGTTATTTTGCTTTCCCTTTCCGTTGGTGTGAACACGTAAATAAAATATTGTTACAATCGTAACGTATGCTCGCGAATAAAAACTATTTAACAAAAATGAAATCTAGAATTTATATATGCATTTGTATATTTAAAATCAAAATATAACAATTTAAAAATCAATATTATTAATAAATAATCAATAAATTTACACCAAAAAAAAAATACAAATGACATTATCACGCGAATTTTTTGTTAATAACATTAAGTAATACTACAAGCTCGATTTTTTAATGTTTTAGTACAATTGTTTAGTCCTGATTTTATGACAATCGCATTGTCTTAAAACCTGTTTTAGTTTAAACCGAGCTTATATTTCCAGGCAATGAATGTACCTATCTAAATATCAAGATTTAATTATTTTTGGACAAAATTTAATCAGAAAAAAATATTTAATTTGTTACATGGAAATAACCTTGTGTTTTTAAACATACATCCTATATATGTTTAATTTTAAAATTTTCTATAAAACAAATAGATTTTTTCCAGAAAATATAATTTAATACAAAACCATTTTAGTAAAAAACTAGATAATATAATTCTAAGATACATGAATAATAGATGTCTGTAGTTCTGACAATATTTCTTTTTCTCCATAAATTTGTGTTATCGATTAAAAATGACATCTAACACCTTAATTACTAAGCTTTTGTATTAAGTTCAACTAATAGTCAAATAATCAATACTATTCCAATGAATTATTCAAAAATTTAATCAAACTAAACCATACTTTATATTATGTAAGAGGCATAGCGAAAGGGGCACTTTCTTGTTTTCAATTCATAAGAGCATTCAATTTATTACTGCTATAATTTATAAAATAATTTTCACGTCCGATATTTATACAAAAATTAATTTTATAAATTAATATACAATTTATTTTACGCATCAGTTCTATATATATATATATATATATATATATATATATATATATATATATATATATATATATATATATTATTTAATTAATAACATTCAGCAAATCAATTAAATAGAAATTTATTCTTCATTTTAATTATTATAAGCCTTAGATTTTCGTCTACTAGTTAGAAAAGCTATTTTGTTACATATATACACAAATCACGCCATGTACCCAAAAAGTTGTAACACAAACTCTTTCCACTATCCCAAAATAATTTCCTACAAACATCCCTATCCAGACAAGTAACTTTAGATTCATCCACATTCATGCTATTTTGTTAATATATTCAAATGTAGTTTAAACACCAAAAACATTACAAACATCCATATATCAAGCGGGACTCATACGAGCGTAAAGTCGCTCTAGCAAAGGGGTGGGCAACCTTTTGTTAACTATCAGGCTAAATTTAATCCTGTGTTTTATAAACGGGCTAAAAATAAATTTGAATTAATTATTTTATATCAATATTTATTAAAAATCTATCTAGATAGATTTAGATGAGTAGAAAAAATATTACGCATATTTAATTTCAGTTTTTGCGGGCCGAATAAAAATCATTTTATTATCAATAATATAATAATATATAATCATTAGTTGACAAAATAGTATTAAAATAAAACGGCTTTAAGTTCTAGTTCTGTATTAATATTTATTAATAATCGATGAATTCAATGTATATCATCAGAAAAAAAATAAAGTCGTTCTTTGAGTTCGTCGAAACGTCGATTATTATTAAACATTAACACAGAACTATAAACTAAAGCCGTTTTATTTTAATATAATGAGTTCTGAAATTTTTTTACTATGATATCAATAATAACTATGCTAGTACAATTTAAAATTCAGGCTTTATTGTCCGCATAATGTCTACTTTAGAGAAAGTGTTTATTATAAAAACGAACCTAATTCATTATTAGTAAATATATTTACCTAAATTTGATATCTAAAAACAAACTTGGTTTATAGAAAAAAAAAAAACGATATAATACAATTTTAATGTACATGAATAAATTCATACCGTGTGTAATTTCTACGTACTTAAAACTATAATAATATAAACATATGAAAGTAAAAATTGATTTAGTTTTTGTATATTTGATAAAAACAAATGTTTCTGCTGAAATAGCGCACAAAATCAGTCACGGAAAATTCTAATTTTAATTAATATATATATTTAAAAGCACAATGCACTTTATGTAAAAATAAGTAGAATAGTTTATTCTAGTTTTAAACACGATGTATCAATAAATTACACTTAAATTTTAAATGTGGAATGAATAATCGTCATCATAATATTTAATACTGAATTGGTAGACACATTTAAACCACATTAAAAATTTAAGGCTAATACTACAAGCTCAATTTTCAAATTGGTTTTAACTAATACCGCTTCTAAGATAAAATGCAATTGTCATTAAAGCAGGACTAAACAAAAGACTAAACAAAACCTTGAATACAATTAAATCATATTGTTTTCTATAAAAAAATTTACTTATCAATAAAATATTTATAAAATATTTCTTTTGTTGTTGCAGTCAAAAATAAATCTATTACATGATGCAGTCACAAGTGGATCTCTCGAAGAATTACAGAATCTATTGCAGGAAGACTGTGCAAAAAGAAGGAAATTGGTATTGTGTAAAGATCAAGCTGGCGTTGGCCTACTACATAAATCTATATATTATGATATACGCGATATTTCCAAATGGCTTTTGGAAAATTATCCACAGACTGCCACTGTCAAAGATACGGTAAGATTTTATTTTGATTTATTTACATACGAATGTCTAATAAACGTTTGGTTAAAAGAATATTTATGTGGAGTGATACCGAAGTTGTCCGATAAGTAGAAATGAATTGAGTGAGAGAATGTTTCCAAGTGGTAAGGATAAAAGTGCATGTATGAGAGATATCACCAAATATGGATGGCTTTTCTGGATAAGAATGTTTAGCAGACACTATTTTCTGCTTTGAATGAATTGAGTGTTTTGCGTGAGAGGATGTTTCCAAGTGGTAAGAATAAAAGTGCATGTATGAGAGGTATCACCAAATATGGATGACTTTTTTGAATAAGAATGTTTAGCGAAAACTAATTTCTGCTTGAATGAAAAGAGTTTGTACCACACCCTTAAGGATACATGGCAGAATTTTGTCTGAATATACTTATTAGTTAGTCGTTATAATTTTTCAAATAATAAATGCATGTATTAAAATATTTGCTTTATTATATGAAAGTAGCTATTTATACATACGGTATGTATAGGTTAGGTTTTTTTTCAGTATGTATAAATAGCCAATTGCATATACATACCGTATCTATAAATAGCCTCATCCTTATTATATAGGTGTAAATAATATATCACCATTTTTAATTTTCAAGGCGTAAAAATTTGTTTTAAATTTTAAAATGGCAACAGAGCGCTATTTTGTCGAAAAAAGTTTTGGGTGAATAATTTTTTCTCAAATTTAGAAACTATACTGTAGTAAGTGATGGCCAAGAAATAAAACACTAGACATAAGATATTAGTTGATTTATTGTTGTAGTGAAATTTAACATGCCGCGCCATTAAACGCACACCTCGCCAGCTTGCTTCACTCTCTGACACACACACTGTATTACCGACCAGGAACCACCATCATGCCACCTAGCACGCAACTATAACATCGCGGTAAATTCAAATTTAAATGTTTAGCGCTATAGTTCGGCCTTCCTGACACAATGATTGCCCCTAATCATCTGTAGGTTAACAGCAAAATTCGTATATCATTGGAACACTTAACATAAATGGTTCACACATAACTAATACATGAATTCGGCTGTTAAGACATAAGTACATAAATAATCTAAGTATACATAAATACATAAATTTGTTGATAAAGACATAAGTTCATAAATGATTCATAAAATCTTAAAATACATAAGGTTGGTCATAATTTTTTTCTTAACCATAAGTTATACATAAGATAATAAGTAACATAACTAAAGTAAAATATATTCATAACAATTTGAATTCGATTAAATATGTTCCTTCCAAAGTTTCATGTTTTCCGGAGAACATATTCCTTCGAATGGTTTTTGAGTCAACTGATGTTCTTCAGGATCCGTAATTACATAACGATCATTGTCTAGAACTTTTCTAATTACATAAGGACCACGGTATTTCGGCAATAATTTTTTATTCACTCCTGGAGTAACATCGACATTTTTGATCATAACATAATCTCCAATTTTATATTCATACGGCTGTTTGTGATGTTGATCATAATAATCTTTATTACGATTAGCAGTATATTGTATTTGTTTAGAAGCATCATCCCGCATTTGAATTAAATCACGATCAACGTCTTGTTGGTCTAATAAAGCTTGGCTTAAATCATCTTTAATTTTACCGATCTGGTTTATTCCGAATAAGAGTTGTGCGGGGGTTGTTCCAATCGAACGGTTTATAGTGTTATTTAACGCGTACTCTATATCGCTTAAAGTGGTATTCCATGTGGATAAACTGTTAGATAATTTACTTAACATTGGCGTCAGACTTCGATTTATTCTTTCGATTTGACCATTAGCATGTGGGGTTGCACTAGCAATAGCAATATGCTGAATATTTTCATTGTTTAAGAATTCTTTAAATTTGTCGGACATAAACGAACTACCTCTATCCGAAATAATTTTCCTCGGTTTACTATAATGGTTAAAATAACTTTTTAAATGCGTAATTACTTCATCGACTTTAGTACTAGTTGTGGCATAAAGTTTAACAAATTTAGTAAAAGAATCTATAACCTCAAAAATGTATTTATAACGATGATTCGTTTTTTCTAAGGGACCATAATGATCTACATGAAGACAATAAAATGGTTGTTTTCCTTTATCATGACAATGTAATCTACCTTCACCTTTATTAGCTATTGTAGAATAAGTAATGCATTTCAAACATTGAGAAATATAATTTTGCACTTTTCTCTTAATATCAGGGAACCAATAAACACGCATGAGATATTCTACGGTTTTATTTGTTCCTTGATGAGCGATCTCGTCATGGGCAACATTAATAACATTATTTATCATTGATTTCGGTACATAAAATAATAATTTGTTTTTTGTTTTCCGATAAACTAATCCGTTTTGCAATTCAAAATTTTTATCTTCTCGATGTTCTAAATCGTTCTTAATTTTGACAATATCAAGATCTAAATTTTGTAAGATAGCTAAATTTCGCTCAAAGCTATTTTCCGTAATAACAAGTACTGCAAATTGTCTACTTAACGCATCCGCATGCTGCATACGTTCCGCCGATCTATGTTCCAAAGTATAATTGTAATTCCTCAAAACTAACGACCAACGCAAAATTCGCGGATTGATTTCCTTGCGTTCTAACGTTAGTTTAAGGCTATTACAATCAGTTACGATTTTAAATGGAATTCCTTGTAGATAAATTCTAAAACGTTCTAAAGAATAAATTATTGCTAAAGTTTCTAGCTCAAAACTATGATAGTTTGCTTCAGCTTTTGAAGTACGTTTACTGAAATAACAAACAGGATGAAATTTACCATCGGTTTGTTTTTGCATCAGAACAGATCCATAACCGTGCTTACTCGCGTCACAATGTAACTCGGTATCGGTCGTATGAGAATAAACAGCTAAAACTGGCTCATTAATCAAAATGCGTTTTAGATATTCAAAGCAATTTGAACATTCATTATTCCACTGAAAGTCGGTTTTAGAGTTTAATAAATCATATAACGGTTTGGCTAAAGTTGCGAAATTTTTTATAAATTTACGGAAATACGATATTAATCCTAAAAAACTATGCAATTCGCGAAAACTTCTAGGAATTGAATACTGTGTCACGGCTTCAATGTTTTCTGGATTTGGACGAATTCCGCTGGCATCAATACGATACCCCAAATAATCAACTTGCGTTAACAGAAATGCACATTTAACCCATTTTAGTTCTAAATGATTTCGCGTCAAAGTTAATAATACTTCTTTTAAAATGTTTAAATTATCATCTATAGTTTCAGTCGCTATTAAAATGTCATCTAAATAAATTAATATTTTTTCTTCGTCTAATAATTTACGAAATGCAGCATAAATATAGCGAGTGAAGAATGAAGGACCGTTAGACAATCCGAAAGGTAATCTTACGTATTCATATTGTCCTAAATGCGTGGAGAAAGAAGTAAAAGGTATTGAATTCTCTTTTATTCGAACGTGATAAAACGCGTCTTTTAAATCTAAACGAGTGTAGTATATTTTATCTTTTAATCTATCTATATGATCATCGATTCTTGGCAACGGAAATATGTCGCGTTGTGTCATTTTATTTAGTTCTCGGTAATCGACTGCCATTCTATATTCACCTGATTTCTTAGAAACCAACACAATCGGACTAGCAAACTGTGATTTACTCGGTCGAATTATTTTCCTAGCTAAAAGATCATTTATAATTTCTTTAAGAGCTTCCTTTTCTTGATATGACAAGCGTCTAGGATTGAAATAAAAAGGTTTGAAGTTATTTTTTAAAATTAATTCCATTTCTAAACTCGTTTGTGGTTCGTTTGGTCTTTCAACATCAAAATAATATTTTTTAACTATCTCACAAACTTTACCACCTGATTGAACATCAATTTTCTCATTAATGTTTAAATTTACTGTGTTATTATTTTCTGTCGCAATATGTAGAATCTCATTATCCCACGAATTATCAATAATGTTAACAACAGGTTTTTTGATTATTTCAACAGTATTACTAAAATTTATTTGAATGTCGTTTCGGATAATAAAATCTCTACCTAATAGACAGGAACAACTCATAGTACAATCTGGTACAACATAGAAATTTACTAATAATTCTATATCATTAATCATTACAGTTAACTTTAATTGACCTAATATAATAATTTTGCTACTGTTGACACCTTCAAAATTATGAGATTTTACATTTGTATTCAAATTCACATTTTTGGGCACCTTACTTTCTAATAAAAGGGATATGGGGCTACCTGTATCTAGCGTTGCACATATCTCACTTTGTTCCAGTTGAAGTAACACCGTATAACTCGGAACTGGTAACACAACAGTTGGAGCAGATTCTATAAGATGGAAGGCATTACTTGTTTCACCGGTTTGACGACCATCATTGTCAGCAGGTGCGGAGCCACGTGCTTCTCTGCCATTTTGTTTACAGTCTCTTTTCAAATGTGCGGTGGATCCACAACCATAACAGGATCCTCTGGGCCTTCGTGGTCGGGGACAAGAAGCTGCAACATGACCTAAATTATTACAGTTAAAACATCTTACATGGTTAGTGTCGGTCTTCGATTTTTCTTCGGCAGGCATCTGCTTCTTACTTGTTTCATTTCGATCAATTCCTTGCGATCGACTAATGCTTGGAACGGACGAAGTTCGTTTCCATGAAGAATGGAATGATGCGCGAATCTTTGTATAGATTTCTAACTTGTCCTTAAATTCTCTGAAGTTACGTGCACCATACAAAATACTTTTTCGATTCGGGTCGTCGGTTATACCGTCAATAACATATTGTATAACAGCATCCGTTTCAATACTTCCCCTTGAAGCTAATTCTCGCATATGTAAGAAATATTCTTGCACCGACTCATCGCGTTTCATTTTTCTATCTTGTAACATTTTATGTAATTGTGCGCTAGTTGTTTTTGACGAGAATTCTTCAATAAGTTTTTGTTGTAAGAGTTTCCACGATCGGATGTACCGTTCACTCTGAATAAATAGTTTAGCTAATCCACTTAGGCGTTTCTTTGCAAAAATAAATTTCTGTAGCTCATTCCAGCCCATCAAAATTGCATTATCCTCAAATTCGGTCACCCATAATTTAACAGGATAGTTATTACCATCGAACAATCGAATTGTGTCTTCAATATCTCTAAAACTTATAGTGGCATTAGTATTGACAAGTTGTTGACTTACGGAACTTCGTATTTCATCTTGATCCTCGTCGATTTCGCCATCGGGGTCTTCAGTGTCGACGTCTTCGTCACTGGGGCGACCTTGTAATAAATCTAAATTGGTCAGATGTTCACACAATCTTTGCGCGATTTCCTTAGGAGTACCCGTATAGTCTATTCGTAAAAGATTACAACTGGCTGTTAAATCACCGACAGAGCAATTTTGAACTGTCCACTCAACCTTCTGTGTGAATTCTTCAGAATCCGAAGCGAATTCAAATCCCGAAAACTTACGTAACCGGCTTCGATTTAAACGATCGCCAGTCACTCCGAATATAAACTTATGTAATGCTTTAATTACCGATGCTGGAGAAGTTTTAATATTATTCGCGATCTCGGGTATATCGATCAATGTTACTGTATTCTGTTCATCCCCCATAATAAATAATCAGAAATAAAACTTATAAAATCGTTGGCAAAACAGCGCGTCACTATCGTGCTCTCTCGCACTCACTAGTATTTATATCTCACTATCCTTTTCTACCACGTGTTTAATCCACAGTTCTAAGGTTCGAGTTAATTTCACTATTTCCCCTAATACACACAAATAAACGTGGTGATTGAATTCTTATTATCCCACTTCTGAAGCTGTAGTAAGTGATGGCCAAGAAATAAAACACTAGACATAAGATATTAGTTGATTTATTGTTGTAGTGAAATTTAACATGCCGCGCCATTAAACGCACACCTCGCCAGCTTGCTTCACTCTCTGACACACACACTGTATTACCGACCAGGAACCACCATCATGCCACCTAGCACGCAACTATAACATCGCGGTAAATTCAAATTTAAATGTTTAGCGCTATAATACTACTTTTATTAAGAGCTTTATAATAAAATATCACTCTTTTTATTTAACTTTTTTGACAGAATGACGTCCTGTCGCCAAAACAAATTCTTTTTACATAAGAAGTACCTTAAGACAAATAAAAAATCGACATTCCCAAGGGTTTTCCTGAAAACTTAAAATTGGCGACGTATATAAAAGCTATTATGCGTTAATTTATTGTTTATTTACATCCTGTATATATCAAAAATTATAATACCATATTTTTTTGTTTAATAAATATAAACAAAATATCAATAAATTTCTATTGTTAATATGGAATGCATTTTTCTTCATTCAAAAATTAACTAATAATTTAATTAGTTTATCAAAATAAATTAATGGCGATTTAAGCAAAAACAAAATACTATATTCTATTGTTTTGTTTATAGGAAGGCAGAACACCAGTACATTATATAGGAATGTGCAAAGATCATCGGGAAATGCAACGATTGTTAACATCAGCCGGCGCGGATCTATATGCAAATGATAATCATGGACATAACTATAAATATTATATGGATAATCCGGGCGAATTAGAATTACCAAGTACACATCGGTTAAGTGCTGCAAATGGTACAGAGCGACACCATAACTCCAAAGAACGTAAGTTGCATCATTTCTATTTCATTATATTATTCAATATACCCAGTGCTGGATGGATGTTGTGTAAGAAAGATTTAGATTTGCAAAATAAATCAAACTCAGTAGCGAATTATCCGTAAAAACATAAAAAGTAATGCTTTTTGTCATTTTGTTCTAGTGTTTATTTGTTTAATGCCCGGTATTATAAAGGACCAAATAAAAGTAAAATAGTTATTTGTTAAATAAATTTATTCTACAAATAAATATTATCTCTGTATTATAAAGCAAATATCCAAATAAAATAACTATTCTTCACATAAATTGCGAGTGTTACCAATGTAATAATGATTTCACTTTGTAGCATATTAAATTTTTTAAACAGAAACTTAAATCAGCGTAATTATTATTAAAATTTATTTCATTTGTTTTGAAAATAAAATATGAACAATACAAATAATTGTTTTATTTTAATTTATTAAATTTAAAATTATATTTTTAAAGAATTGTTATTGAATATTTGGTAACACTGCCTGCATGAGACAAAATGCACTCTGCTAGTAAATTGCGTTAGTGGGGTTATGGTTATGTATATTTGGAAATGTCAGAGTACTATTACGAAATAAACGACATAAATATGAGTAAAAAACGCGAACGGGGTAAACATTACACAGAACAAGACAAAGACAATTTAATACAAATATTAAAACAATATATTGATATTATTGAAAATAAAAAAACAGATATGTATACTCTAAAAAATAAAAATGAGGCATGGGACAAAGTTGCCATAAAATACAACGCTTGTGCCCAAACAGGCAATCGTAGTGGCAGCCAACTAAAATTATTATACGAATGAATAAAGAAAAAATGTCGCCTAGTAGATATTTAGTCTCAAATTCATTATTTTCGAATTGAGCTCTTAATAACGAATTATTGAATATGTGGTTATCGTTATTTTTAACTTGGCTTCACATACCATTTGTACGTTGATTGAGAACCATCCTTTTCTATTCCTAAATATTTTACCATAGTTTCAGACGATCTAGACATTTTCTTTAAAATCATTAAAATTATATATTACATATATTTTATTTTCTCTGTCGCATTTCAATGTTTAATTGAGAATACATTTATTTTGAAATTGTTTAAAATAACACATATTAATATATAATGACATACTTATATTAATAAATAAAAATAAAAAAATCTTAATTATATTTTAAGTATATACTTTTATTTTTACAAATATTTTTCTATTATAACCTAAAACTTACAAAAATATAAACAGTCAACTGATTTATTCAAGAGAATAAAATTTATTTCCATGTATTTCGACCAAATAAAATTTATCAGTTTATTTACTAGATTTATTCGACAACTAAATTTATTTTTCGTTTATAATACAGAAATCTACCGAATAAATCGATTTATTTGGCAAGTAAATTTATTCAGTCCTTTATAATACCGGGCATAAGCTTATTTATATAATTCTAGAAATGTTTCAACTAACTTAAAGTCCAAATATAGAAAATATTATGTAAAATTAATAAGGATGAGGCTATTTATACATACGGTATGTATACGCAATTGGCTATATATACATACTAAAAAAAAAAACCTAAACCAACCTACTAACCTAACCTACCCTAAATAGCCAATTGCGTAAAAATACTGTAGTAATGCTATGTCTTCAAAATTATCAAAAATAATTGAGAGTTATTTTTATTTACTTATAACCTAGATTTTTAAATTCATCGTAAAATTTAATCTAGTAATACGATCATAATATCGGTCATTACCAATTGCCACGTTTTGATAACATTACGGTAATTACCGATTTTACATTACCGCTTTATCGAATTTATATCTCTATACGCATGTAGTTTTCATTTTCTACATTATAACTTGCAAATTTTATTTCAAATTAATAGTTACTACAAATCTAAATTCTTTTTGATGAAATATTTTTTGAAAACAAAAAATTAATAAAATAAATAAAATATTACATGTGACTGACAATGAATCAGTGAATCAGCAATAATCTTTGACCACTAGGTACGTCAAATACTTGTGTATTAAAACTTGAAACCACAGATTAGAATTTTAGCTTCTTTCATAATTTGATACTGAAGTTTCCAAAATACGTATTTTGCGTTATATTAACTAAATTTTGTAGTTTAAGAAATTTATTTCATTTATTGTGTGTTGTCAAAAATATATTTAAAAAAAAAAACGAACATGGTAAAAAATTGTTTAGAACTTATTATATTAAAAAAACAGCATTAGATTAGCAACTATTTCCTATGTATGGGAATTTTAATCTACAATGTACATACATACATAATTGCGTCATGTACCCAAAAGGGTATGGCACAAATTCTTTCCACTATCCCGAAATTAGTATTCTCCAGACAAGCAACTCTAGCTCCATCCACATTCAAGATATCTCTCATACATGTTCTTCTATTCCTAGTACTTGGAAACTTTCGTTCTCGCAAAACACTTTCAATCATACCACGCAAACATATACTTTCAAAATCATTCACATATGTTGGAAACATTTACGTTTCTAGCAAAAGTACCCAAAGTACCTAAAACCTTACAACCAGCATTAACTATTCTTTCAATCTCACAATCAAAGCGAACATCATTAGATAATAAACCACCCATATACACAAACTCATCTACCTACTCTAAATGTGCACCATCAACAGATACATTACATTCAGACGTCAAATCACCCTTCTCAAAAAAATAATACATTGCACTTATCAATATTCAACACAAAATTCATATCCTTACCTGCAACATTAATTCTATCAATCATCCTTCCACAATATAATTTGTAGTATTTCCAAAAACTTAATGTAAAACATATTTTTGATATCTTATAGTAAATTATTTTTACTAAAAAACTACTCTAAATTAATAAATTATTAATTAGTCTCATTGAAAACTTAAAATATATAAATACATGTCAGGGTTAAAAAACTATAGTAAATGACTTTATATCACCCTAACCTGCATAATTAATACGACACATTTAGATCTCTTTCTTGACGGTCATCTTCACATCATAACCCTGACCTCAAAGAATATTTAATAATTCTAATAAAAAATGCATAAATACACCCACACATAATTCACAAACAAAGAAATACACGTATAAAAAATCTTATCTGTCTACCAAATAATAACAGAATATATTTTTCTCTTGTGTAATAAATAAAATAATATATGTAACAAGTACTGTTATATACTGACATAATTTCCGTCATTTATCTTATTTTTTAAGTATACAGTGTCATCACAGTATTTAAATAAGAAAGTAGGACGAAAAAATTTCAATAAGTTTTCTTGAAAATTTTTCATGTCAACTTTACATTTATTTCCACATTTCAACGTTTTATGAATACTTAATAAAAGTATAACCAAAAATAAAACAATACTAAATTGTTTATAATGGATTTTTTTTTGTTATATTGCCTAGAATTGTGACATAGTTTTTTTCCGTTGAAAATGATAAATAACTAGATTTTTGTCATATTTTTTATAGATAATAAAAAAAATAGATTATGTACAGTTAAAATGGACATATTTGATTATTATGTGAGATAAGTAAATATTTATTTAATCGCTCGTATACTACTGACATAATTGGATATAGTTCATGAAAATATACTTTTTTAAATATTTGTATATTCAATCTATATTTCAGTTAGTAATTAACTGATAATATAATACTAGAACTTATTCGATATTCCTGTACTCAGATTTTATATAATAATATATCACATGACAACAATAGATATTAAATATTTAATATTATTATTATTTATTTCTTTATTATAACATAGCTTTATACCTGTAACACGACCAAACTAAAAATGAATATTTATAAAATTAAGGGAGCGTGCGTTAAGGTAGTGACCATACAATTTCATATATTTAGACTTTAATTAAATAAGTAGTTTACAACATAAATTAAAACACAAATTACACTAATATACAACAATACACAAAAAGACTAAATTAAACTAAACAATGAATAAGCGAATTTAGTAAAATAAAACAAACTAGAGGCCTCTGGTACTCTAATGCTGCTATAAAAACCATAGAAACTTTTGTCTTTTTTTTACATATGATATTTTTTATTTAATCAAAAAAAAAATACTAGTATAAGCGTTATTTCATATTACTATTTTAAATTAAAAACGGATTTAACTAAAGCGAGAGCAAAGGTAGACTTAAGACGAAGGCGAACACAGACTAAAGATGCAAAGCGGAAAAAATAAAAACTTTACTCAAATAAGCAAACCAAATTGTAGCTTTTACGAAAGTTACAGCAAAAAATTCCAAACACTTTTTTCAAAAAATCTCTTGAAGTAACAAGTTGTTGGCCGCGAATCCTGATAAATAAATCTGTCACTAGGTCAATTCTAGCAGATACAAAAATTTCTTAGTTTTAGAAATATGTTTAAATTACATGGCCCAATACTGCCCTGTTACATCCCTCTGGTGATTCTTTAGCAATTTAGAAAAAATAAAATTATAACATTTATAAATCAAACCTATTACATTGCAGTTTAATCGGTGACAATTAATTTTAATTGGTTCTCATTTATTTTTTGCAAAATAAAAAATAGTAATATGTTATCATCAAAAAAAGTAATTCATCGCTTCATACACACCCACAAAATATAACAAATTCAAATGTTAATTAACCTTAATTACTTCAAATATCAATAATTCGACAATAAATTAAAGCAATTTAGCAAGTTGAACGTCCTAGACAGAATAATGACTCAAACACATAAAAACTGGGAGAAAAAATCTATACATTATTAGCATTAGCGATAGCGCATATTTAATAATCAAATATGTCTGCATTGAATTCTAACACTTTGACACTTAATACAAGTTCAAAGCCCTGAATTTCATTTCCTTTACCAAAAATTATCCTTCTATCCGAAGAGAATATTCGAAAATGTGCTTATCTAAAAAGAATCATTGCACGCAAGAAATATTTTCGGTAGACATACAGGGTGTAACAACATAGATAATACTTCATTTCAAAAATTAGAAAAAAATACGTATGTTCCAGTTTTAGTCAAGAAAACTAAATCTGCAATTTATTTCAAATTCTATTTAAGGTTTTTTTTTTTCTACTACACAAATTTATGCAATATTCAACATTCTAAAATCTCCGTCCAACAATTGGCAATTTTGTTAAACAGTACAATTTTAATTGCACAAATACATAGTTCCCACTAAACATTTTGTGCCCAAGTGCACGTTACAATAATGCCTGATTTACTTCAAAAAGTTATGTTACTCAGCCAAATAATGAATAAAATTTATCCATCCCAAAATTCAAAGCACACTTCGCTAAGATACTAAAATATGTATAAAATTCCAAAATATGCTTATTTAAATAAAAATACTTAAGTAAAAAAAACATGATATTTTTATTTCTGTTTGCGCTGTTTTTTGAAATTGAACCATATTTGAAATGTACCGACTTTTAGAACATTTTGTAGAAACTGACATTAGAAAATTAACTCTAGTTCAAAATTTCACAAAAAATTTAATTTCGTAATATTAATCATTTAAGATTTTGATTTTTAAATTTTAAAACGAAATACTTAAACAAAATTTCTTAAATTCTGGGTTACCAATGTTATTGTCAATTAAAATTTAACTTCTAGTAATATCCTGTATATATGAATATATGTTAAATATTCTAGTCGTATACAAAATTGTTGGGATAGAAATACGAATGAAAAAAATATTACAAATCAATGAATCGATAGAAATAAGTAGAAAGTGTCTGGTCGGGGTTATTTGATAAATGTAAAAAATGTTACGTAGACACATGTATTAGGTACACAAATATCGATTTATTTTATCGAAAGTAAACTAAAATATAGAACAAAATTGAATCATTCATTCGTTTATTATTCGTCACCTGTTTCTCTTGCTAACTTACAACTTAGCTACAATTATCAATTAATTTTATTATCTACGGAATTACCATATAATGCATTCTGAAAAAAAATACTTAAAACTCGATAGTTTTTTTAATCGCTTACAGTTTTGATTACTGGAATTTTCTTATTTATTCATCAATTAAAACAAAAATACAGAACTTTGTTCAATAATATGTTTATTTATTATATGATATAATACTTATCAAAGCATTTTTGATACATTTATTGAAATATTTAAGGTTTTATTTGGATAGTTTAAAGAAAAAAATAGCTTTTTTTGTATTTCGTCCAGATTGCAAATTTCAATTTATTTTTCATATATTTCCAAATTTGTGATAATTATATTTATATGCCCTTAATAATAATGATCTGTGGGCGCAACAACCCTTGAAGGGTTAAAGTCTACCTTTTTACGGTATTCACAGAATAAGAATTTTTTTATAAAATAAGGTGTGTGTCAAATCTTACGCCCAACAAGTCAGACAGAGCCGCAATATTGTAGCGTACCTGAATTGTCACCCGTCCAATTACGAACCGATTGTAACGACGCTTGTTCTAAGCGTTGTAGACACATGTCTAACAACACTGCCGAATATTTCATGTAAAATTAGGAATACTTAGTATAAAATAATTACTGATTAAATTAAAAAAGTGTACCATATACTATAAGAAAAAAAATTATATAAACATACATTAAAAAAACTATTTATTGCAAATACTAATTATCAAAAATATACCAGGTAATATTTGAAATAATACTACTTGATTTAAAGGGGACAAGTAATTCAAAACATTCTATACACAACTAATCATATTCATTACATTAATACACAAATAAATTTTAAATAAATTTGACAAATAAATCATATTTTTCAATACTAAAAAATAATAATATTTTTAAAAACATTCTTATAATTAAATAAAATGATTGAATTGACATCTTATATTTTTGAAATTTCCGGAAACAAACATATTAATAGATTTCCATATTTGCTAGAATTTTGCGCTAGAATTTTCTTTTTGATTTTTGGTTTTTATTTTTTTTCTTAAAAATTATTAGGTGTAGGAAAATAAGCATGATATGAAAAAATGCGGAATAATGAGTACGATAATTGAGTAAAGAAATGATTATTTTAGAATGCATCGTTTAGTAGAAAAAAATTAAAAACTGAATTTTTGAAAATATCTCAAGGGGGTAACCCTTGCGATTTTTTTAAAATAAAACTTTTCAAAATTTGCTGAAAAAAATCTGAAAAAATTCAGTAAAATAGAGGAAAAATTATTAAAAATTCTAAAAAACACTTTAGAATTTTCAATAATTTTTCCTGCCAAACCAGAATGAGGTAGAGAAAAAAGTTACTTAGCTATTATGTAGCTCATTTTTCTCTCTATTTTACTAAATTTTTTCAGATTTTTTGAGCTAATTTTGAAAAAAATTTTATTTTGAAAAAATTGCAAGAGTACCCCCTTTAAGAGATTTTCAAAAATTCAGTTTTTAATTTTTTTCTACTAAACGTTGCATTCTAAAATAATCGTTTCTTTACTCAATTATAGTACTCATTATTCCGCATTTTTCCATATCATACGTATTTTCCTACACCTCATAGTTTTTGGGAAAAAAAAAATAAAAACCAAAAAATTAAAAAAAAATTCTAGCGCCCAAACGGCACATGTTAGCAAATTAAAACTAAAACCAAATTATAGAACTTTTTATGCCCTATCGAAAAGTATTCTAAGTATTTCTTCGAATTTAATTCGAGAAAGTAGTATATCACAATTTATCGAAATTGCATGTTAAACGCCCATACGAACTTGACGAACGAACACTTGGTATATTTCAGTGCAATAATAAACAAATATACATGTGCTAAATACACGGAATTGTCCATTAATTTACGAAAATAGTTTTAAAGGTTAAGTTCCACCAAAAGACAGTTCAAAACAAAATACGATTTCTCAGCTAATGTTTATGTTAATTTTATATAGGTTTTTAAACAGTGCAAAAATACACAATATTATGTAATTTATAAAGTTAGTCCCGATATTTTTTTTTACTGTTATTACATATTTATGTTAATTCCAAACGTTTTAATTTCCAGTTATTTTTGGCGGAGCTGTTCCCAAAAAGAACATGGGTCTTTCAGTTCTGTTTTTCCCTCCATTCCAAGGCCCTAAACACTGCAACAACCCGAAGAAGATGCAAGAAAAAGATGGGAAGTATAATTTAAATATATTTTTAATCCTATTCTATTCCTTACCTTACACTGGTAAAAAATCTATGACAAATTTACCTGATAATCATTTAGCCAATAAATTAATCTTCTATTAATTACACCGTTTCCAGATCCATTGCGACACCGCTGTAGAGTTGCGACACACCTGCACAGTTGTTGTAGTGTCCTCAACTAAATCATATCCGATAAATTAATCTTCTATTATTATTGTTCCGTTTCCAGATCCATTGCGACACCGCTCTGCGTCGTAGAGTTTGTTGTAATGTCCTCAACTAAATCATATCCGATAAATTAATCTTCTATTACTATTGTTCCGTTTCCAGATCCATTGCGACACCGCTCTGCGATTGTAGGGTTTGTTGTAATGTCCTCCACTAAATCATACCCAATAAATTAATCTTCTATTATTATTGTTCCGTTTCCAGATCCATTGCGACACCGCTCTGCGATTGTAGGGTTTGTTGTAATGTCCTCCACTAAATCATACCCAATAAATTAATCTTCTATTATTATTGTTCCGTTTCCAGATCCATTGCGACACCGCTCTGCGTCGTAGGGTTTGTTGTAATGTCCTCCACTAAATCATACCCAATAAATTAATCTTCTATTATTATTGTTCCGTTTCCAGATCCATTGCGACACCGCTCTGCGATTGTAGGGTTTGTTGTAATGTCCTCCACTAAATCATACCCAATAAATTAATCTTCTATTATTATTGTTCCGTTTCCAGATCCATTGCGACACCGCTCTGCGATTGTAGGGTTTGTTGTAATGTCCTCCACTAAATCATACCCAATAAATTAATCTTCTATTATTATTGTTCCGTTTCCAGATCCATTGCGACACCGCTCTGCGTCGTAGGGTTTGTTGTAATGTCCTCCACTAAATCATACCCAATAAATTAATCTTCTATTATTATTGTTCCGTTTCCAGATCCATTGCGACACCGCTCTGCGATTGTAGGGTTTGTTGTAATGTCCTCCACTAAATCATACCCAATAAATTAATCTTCTATTATTATTGTTCCGTTTCCAGATCCATTGCGACACCGCTCTGCGTAGTAGGGTTTGTTGTAATGTCCTCCACTAAATCATACCCAATAAATTAATCTTCTATTATTATTGTTCCGTTTCCAGATCCATTGCGACACCGCTCTGCGATTGTAGGGTTTGTTGTAATGTCCTCCACTAAATCATACCCAATAAATTAATCTTCTATTATTATTGTTCCGTTTCCAGATCCATTGCGACACCGCTCTGCGATTGTAGGGTTTGTTGTAATGTCCTCCACTAAATCATACCCAATAAATTAATCTTCTATTATTATTGTTCCGTTTCCAGATCCATTGCGACACCGCTCTGCGTCGTAGGGTTTGTTGTAATGTCCTCCACTAAATCATACCCAATAAATTAATCTTCTATTATTATTGTTCCGTTTCCAGATCCATTGCGACACCGCTCTGCGATTGTAGGGTTTGTTGTAATGTCCTCCACTAAATCATACCCAATAAATTAATCTTCTATTATTATTGTTCCGTTTCCAGATCCATTGCGACACCGCTCTGCGTCGTAGGGTTTGTTGTAATGTCCTCCACTAAATCATACCCAATAAATTAATCTTCTATTATTATTGTTCCGTTTCCAGATCCATTGCGACACCGCTCTGCGATTGTAGGGTTTGTTGTAATGTCCTCCACTAAATCATACCCAATAAATTAATCTTCTATTATTATTGTTCCGTTTCCAGATCCATTGCGACACCGCTCTGCGATTGTAGGGTTTGTTGTAATGTCCTCCACTAAATCATACCCAATAAATTAATCTTCTATTATTATTGTTCCGTTTCCAGATCCATTGCGACACCGCTCTGCGTCGTAGGGTTTGTTGTAATGTCCTCCACTAAATCATACCCAATAAATTAATCTTCTATTATTATTGTTCCGTTTCCAGATCCATTGCGACACCGCTCTGCGTCGTAGGGTTTGTTGTAATGTCCTCCACTAAATCATACCCAATAAATTAATCTTCTATTATTATTGTTCCGTTTCCAGATCCATTGCGACACCGCTCTGCGATTGTAGGGTTTGTTGTAATGTCCTCCACTAAATCATACCCAATAAATTAATCTTCTATTATTATTGTTCCGTTTCCAGATCCATTGCGACACCGCTCTGCGATTGTAGGATTTGTTGTAATGTCCTCCACTAAATCATACCCAATAAATTAATCTTCTATTATTATTGTTCCGTTTCCAGATCCATTGCGACACCGCTCTGCGATTGTAGGGTTTGTTGTAATGTCCTCCACTAAATCATACCCAATAAATTAATCTTCTATTATTATTGTTCCGTTTCCAGATCCATTGCGACACCGCTCTGCGATTGTAGGGTTTGTTGTAATGTCCTCCACTAAATCATACCCAATAAATTAATCTTCTATTATTATTGTTCCGTTTCCAGATCCATTGCGACACCGCTCTGCGTCGTAGGGTTTGTTGTAATGTCCTCCACTAAATCATACCCAATAAATTAATCTTCTATTATTATTGTTCCGTTTCCAGATCCATTGCGACACCGCTCTGCGTCGTAGGGTTTGTTGTAATGTCCTCCACTAAATCATACCCAATAAATTAATCTTCTATTATTATTGTTCCGTTTCCAGATCCATTGCGACACCGCTCTGCGATTGTAGGGTTTGTTGTAATGTCCTCCACTAAATCATACCCAATAAATTAATCTTCTATTATTATTGTTCCGTTTCCAGATCCATTGCGACACCGCTCTGCGTCGTAGGGTTTGTTGTAATGTCCTCCACTAAATCATACCCAATAAATTAATCTTCTATTATTATTGTTCCGTTTCCAGATCCATTGCGACACCGCTCTGCGATTGTAGGGTTTGTTGTAATGTCCTCCACTAAATCATACCCAATAAATTAATCTTCTATTATTATTGTTCCGTTTCCAGATCCATTGCGACACCGCTCTGCGATTGTAGGGTTTGTTGTAATGTCCTCCACTAAATCATACCCAATAAATTAATCTTCTATTATTATTGTTCCGTTTCCAGATCCATTGCGACACCGCTCTGCGTCGTAGGGTTTGTTGTAATGTCCTCCACTAAATCATACCCAATAAATTAATCTTCTATTATTATTGTTCCGTTTCCAGATCCATTGCGACACCGCTCTGCGTCGTAGGGTTTGTTGTAATGTCCTCCACTAAATCATACCCAATAAATTAATCTTCTATTATTATTGTTCCGTTTCCAGATCCATTGCGACACCGCTCTGCGATTGTAGGGTTTGTTGTAATGTCCTCCACTAAATCATACCCAATAAATTAATCTTCTATTATTATTGTTCCGTTTCCAGATCCATTGCGACACCGCTCTGCGATTGTAGGGTTTGTTGTAATGTCCTCCACTAAATCATACCCAATAAATTAATCTTCTATTATTATTGTTCCGTTTCCAGATCCATTGCGACACCGCTCTGCGTCGTAGGGTTTGTTGTAATGTCCTCCACTAAATCATACCCAATAAATTAATCTTCTATTATTATTGTTCCGTTTCCAGATCCATTGCGACACCGCTCTGCGTCGTAGGGTTTGTTGTAATGTCCTCCACTAAATCATACCCAATAAATTAATCTTCTATTATTATTGTTCCGTTTCCAGATCCATTGCGACACCGCTCTGCGATTGTAGGGTTTGTTGTAATGTCCTCCACTAAATCATACCCAATAAATTAATCTTCTATTATTATTGTTCCGTTTCCAGATCCATTGCGACACCGCTCTGCGTCGTAGGGTTTGTTGTAATGTCCTCCACTAAATCATACCCAATAAATTAATCTTCTATTATTATTGTTCCGTTTCCAGATCCATTGCGACACCGCTCTGCGATTGTAGGGTTTGTTGTAATGTCCTCCACTAAATCATACCCAATAAATTAATCTTCTATTATTATTGTTCCGTTTCCAGATCCATTGCGACACCGCTCTGCGATTGTAGGGTTTGTTGTAATGTCCTCCACTAAATCATACCCAATAAATTAATCTTCTATTATTATTGTTCCGTTTCCAGATCCATTGCGACACCGCTCTGCGTCGTAGGGTTTGTTGTAATGTCCTCCACTAAATCATACCCAATAAATTAATCTTCTATTATTATTGTTCCGTTTCCAGATCCATTGCGACACCGCTCTGCGTCGTAGGGTTTGTTGTAATGTCCTCCACTAAATCATACCCAATAAATTAATCTTCTATTATTATTGTTCCGTTTCCAGATCCATTGCGACACCGCTCTGCGATTGTAGGGTTTGTTGTAATGTCCTCCACTAAATCATACCCAATAAATTAATCTTCTATTATTATTGTTCCGTTTCCAGATCCATTGCGACACCGCTCTGCGATTGTAGGGTTTGTTGTAATGTCCTCCACTAAATCATACCCAATAAATTAATCTTCTATTATTATTGTTCCGTTTCCAGATCCATTGCGACACCGCTGTAGAGTTGCGACACACCTGCACAGTTGTTGTAATGTCCTCTACTAAATCATATCATATCTAAATCATATCATATCTAATAAATATCTTTCTTGTTAGTTTGATTGCGAAGCATGATTTGGTTTCGTATTAATGTTGATGTGATAAAAAACATTGTTCTCTTTGGCTATATTTAACTTATGATATATGCAGCAGCTATTCTGCTTATTGCATTTAAATTTCTAGATTTTTTTAGCTTAGATTGACACTTTAACTTAAAGAAATAAATATATAAAAACTATATAAAGGATTCTAGTTTCTATACTAGCTATGTATTTAATATCTTATCTTTCTAAATATCTAAATATGGTAGCAGTTTTATTATAAATTTATCTCTTTTCAGGCTGTGACGAGATCCGAATTTTGAACTGAATCGAATTTGTATCAGACGCTCAGAGTCCAATATGATAATGGTGTCCTGGTGGACTGTTTGAAATGTTGGTGATTATATTAATAGGGACGACTTTTAGCTGCGCTTGGAAACTTTGGATTGATTCGATTCGGAAGGATAATTCTTCAGCTAAGAAGTTAATACTAATAATGCTGAATGCTTCTGGGATCGAGATCCGAATTTTGAACCGAGAATAGAATTTATATCGAAGCTACGATGTCCAATGGGCTTTTGTGGAGCGGAACGGTTTGGTTTGGACTGATTCGATTTGGAAGATAATTCTCATGGAAAGCCCAGGAATTAATTAGTTATGGGGTCCAATTTTCTAGCAATCGTTAATTGTTAACAGAGTAAGTTACAATAATTCTTATTTATTCTTCGGAATTATGTTATTTTTACACAAATAGAAAGCGAATTTATTTAGCGAGATTATTTATAAATGGTCGATTATTTAATTAAATATGAATACAGAATAGCCTATTTTTATTAACCAGGTTTTTATTAATTTGCTTTTTTGTCAATCTGTAAACCACTTGTAAAATCTGGTGTATAAATTTGTTAAAAATCCCTTAAAATCCTAGTAATATTTAATTAAATCTGATTAACTAATGATTTAATTAATTAGTTCATCAAAGTAAATTAATGGCGATTTAAGCAAATAAAATAAAATATTACGGCCTATGTGTAATTAAGAATATAATAAAATAAAGGTAGATTAGTTCTAAATATATAAATATATTTTTTCTAATTATTTAAAAACTATTATAACTTTTGTTTTTCTGCCCTAAGATTTTTTGATCGCGTATGCTTCATCAACAAAACAAGAGTTTTTCTGCAACTTGAATCCAAAGATTGGGGAATATATTGGATCTATACAATGCTATACGATGTATTCATCACGTTAAAAGGTATTTTACTGCTTTAACTTAGTTAAAAAGTTTTTCCGGAGGCAACTTAAGGTTCTCTATATAATCCGATTTGGGGCAAACAAAAGTTTAGACATTTTTTTGTCGAAAAGTATAATAGATATCAAAGCCGCGGTTTTTTTTTTGGATGAAAGAGGAGATTTTGATCTATCTTCATGTATTTTTTTTTTGTTTATTTTGGTTAAAAATTAGATATGAATCTTTGCAGCAGAAAAAAAGTATTATAACTTTGTCAATTTCCAACAAAATTATAAATAAAAATTGCCCATAATAGCTCAATGTCCATTCTTTCACCTCCAAAAAACTGCGAATTAATACCTTTTATAGTTCTGTAGAAAAAAATTCATAAAAAATCATAATTTTTGTCAGATTTGCGGCAATTTGTTCAATTTTGCAGATTTTCACAAAAAATGTTATAATTTTCTCAATTTTCAACAAAAATTAAAATAAAAATTGCTCAAAATAGATCAATATCTATTCTTTCACTTGCAAAAACCCGATATTAAATATCTTTAATTGTTTCAGAGAAAAAAAATTATAAAAATTTCGGATTTTTCTTATTAATAAATACAGTTACGAAAAAATCTTATTTTTTTTTCGAACTCTTTCTATGTTTTAACAGCTTTTATTTTGCTCTAAAACGAAGCTAAAATCAATAATCTAATAATCCTAATTGATTTTTACCATCAGTATATTAATTTTATATTTCTTTTTGGTTATCTAATTTTATACTTTTAATATGTTTCTTCCAATGATCAATAAAAGATTTCTCCATCAAAACAAATAACTTTATAAACTGCATTTTGTTATAGAATATTTTGTTTTTATATAATTCTTACATAAGTTCTACTTAAGTTCTATATTAAATATGTTTTTGAATAAGAATTTGTATACGAGATCTATAATAAATTGAAAAGCTCGAGTAAAATTTGCTATAATCTTAAAATTTTTGTTATGAAATCGAGGAAAATTAACCGAAAAAATCATGGTAAAATTTTTAGAATCTTACTTAAAATTCATAAAATCAATGTAAAATCGCTTAACGTTAATTCACATGGTTGTAATTGCTATGTTCAGACGTACGTAGCTCAAATACAAAACATGTTGAAGTTAATATTGAATTTATTCGTTTAATACAACTTATTTATATTGTAACTGACTGTTCGGAAAATTACATAATGAATGTTGAATTAATAATTCAATAATTAATTTAATATTATTAATTGATATTTATATAAAATAAAAAATAGTATATTTTTTAACTGGCTCTATTATCTACAAAAACGATTATTATTGTACCGAAAAAATACTTAAGATATAATATCCTATGTAGAATAATATATATTTTTTTAAATTTTTTTGTATTTTGGAAAATAGAGAAAGAAAAAAAATATTCCAAAAAAAAACTATGGCCCGTATTCTTACCTCATATGAAAAAGTGCTTTTTCAAAAAAGTGCTTTTGACATTCACTTACAATCATTTATTAAGTATTTTAAAATAGTTTATTTAAATTTTATAATACCAAATATATTAAAAATGATCAAATATAAAAAAATTATTTATATTTGATGTCAAACAGAAGCAAAAAGTTATTTTAAAATTAATGATAAAAGCACTTTTTCAAGAAAAAGTGAGGTGAGAATACAGGCCTATATTTTTTCTTTTTTTTGGCCAAATTATAAATACGAAAAAATTGAAAAAAAAATATATATTATTCTACATAGAATATTCTATTTCAGGTATTTTTTCGGTACATTAATTATCGTTTTTGTAGAAAATAGAGCCAGTTAAAAAATATACTATTTTTTATTTTATATAAATCAATTAATAATATTAAATTACATAATTAATTCAACATTGATTATGTAATTTTCAGTACAGTCCTTACAATCTTTTTTAATATCTTAGGATTGTAAAATCCGGTGTAGAAAATTTAAGGGAGTCCAAAAACATATCCGCATAAATTTACAAATTACATAAATAAATAACACAATTATCTGCTGATAGGTTAGATGAATGCCGAGATCTGTTAGCGCTGTTTTATTATAAATATCTTCTACCTTTCAGGGCCGTAACGAAATCCGAATTTCGAACTGAATCGCCGCGCAAATTCTATCCGAAGCTGGGTGATGATGATGAACGACCTCCAGCTGGCTTGGATTCGGAGAAGAGATAATTTATTTGGATAATTTATATCCTTGTGTGTTTGGAAACTTCGGACTTTAGCCCAAATTCTTCGGAAACGCCCGCAGAATTTAGTTATGGATCCAACGGTTTGGGGGGATATTTTACTAACAAAGTAAGTCACCAAATACCATTTTTTTTAATCAAATACAAAACGAATAATTTTGTTTTCTTAACAATAATATAGTAAAAAAATCTTTCAGAACTTATATTAATTTTTTTTTTCATTTAATAAACAACAAATGATGTAAAAAAAAATTATTATTAAAAAACAAAATGAAAGAAAAACGATTTAGTGAATGAGAAAAAAAATGTTAAATAATTTTGTTCGTTTATTTATTTGTTTAAATCACCATTTAATTTATTTTTGATGCAACTAATTAAAGCATTAGTTAATTAACTAATGATTTAATTAGTTCATTAAAAAACAAAAACAAGAGGAAATTATATATATATGTTTTTTCTGGAAGTTACAAAAATAATTAATTATTCAATCAATCAAATATATTTTAAGTTTTCAAAATACAATTTAGAAATACATATACGTAATTATATCAACAATAATATTACAAGAACTAAACAATTTATGCAAAAATTGAGTAATTATGACCTAGAAATACTGAGGGCATTATAAGTGTCTCATGATTTGTAGGTAAAATTACATAATTTTTTTTTAGAGTGCTTACTTTACATGTAAATACAAAAATATGTACATTATTTGATCAGTAAATTTAAAGTAAGATTAAGTGATCTTTAGATTATATTATATATAATTTTGTTTTTTTGACATGCTTTATTTTAAATTTACTGAACATATTATGTATATTTCATCAACTAAAACTATTCTGCTAGCCCCTAAAGAAGGCCAAATAGTGATTGTCGAAACGTTGGTTTAGTAATCGATAAAAACATATATATAAAAGACTGAATTCCGTCTAATTGATTACCTATCGATAATAATATATTATTAAATTAATTAATTATTTTATATTGTATTATTTGATTATAATTGAAAAAAATATCTTGTAAATTTATTTTCAAAAAAAGAAAAATTATAATTTTTATGTTTTGTGTAATTATAATAAGATTATTATATAAAAATATTATATCATTAATATAGTAAAAAATCTTTCCGGAACTAATTATTATTATTAAAATAAAACTACTTTAGGTTTTAGTTCTGTATTGAAATTATATTTTAATTCACGTTTGTGGAAACAAGTTGAAGTGATTATTGTGTAAATACTTTGAATAACAATAAATATGTTATGTTATATCACTGGAAAGAGAAAAAAAATCTTTTTAATGACACTACATTGAAATACTATTTATATAAGAAAAATGAAAGTTGCATCATAAATCTCGAAAAAAAAATTTGGTTACTCCTGGAAATTCTGTGTAAAAAAGTGTCTTAAGAAAGTGCAAACCAAAATAATGTTTCGTTTTGCATACGAGAGTTATATGCGAAAATATAAAACAGCAAAATTTGCATTTTTGTCTATATCTAGTAACCTAAGAAATTTTTTGGAAAAAACAAAAGATGACTAAACTCGCGCAACTTTCATCTAATTTAACCGAGGTCGTATCTCTAACAGTTCCGGGAGTTATCTTGGACACTCTGTATATATATATAAAAAAAAGAAAAGTAAAAAGAAATGTCGGTTTATTTTGGTTTCTCCGATTGGAATGATTTTTTATTTGTTTGTGGAATGAATGGATTAATATTTCCAATAAATATTGAATGATTATAGGTGTGGAGATAATTAAATATTAATTTAATGCATATTTTTAAGTTAATTCGAGCGTGTTTATCTAACGCTAGATTAAAATTGAATTTGATGTTAAAATTTATATACGTGTTTCACAAAATTTTGAAAGATTTTGAAATAAAATTAAAGAAGAAAAGAAAGCCATAGTGTAGTATTATATTTTTAATTTAAATCAGGGCCGGAATTGAACCAAAAAAAAGTTATTTTTCTCCGGAAACCGATTTTTTTTTTATTTCGGAACAAATAAATAAATCAAAATTGACTTTATTTTCGGATATGCCGTTAATTTGTTAATTTGTTACGTTAACAATATTATGTTATCTAATTATTATATAATTGAAACATATACATACACAAATTGGATAAGTTTCGAAAATATATTATTAACATATATTTATTAATTACCGGATTGTTGGTAATAAATATCACAGTAAGTTTTCTATATACAATATATTTACATTAATGCATATATTTACTGTTCAAATATTTAACGTAATTTGAAATGTTTTGTGAACGCGAATTTTCGTTAAAAATATAATATCACGTTAAATTATTTTTTGCTTTTAAAAACCTATGTTAAATTACATTAAATTTAAGATGTATTTTCCGTACAGTATATTAAATTAAGCTATTATGATTTAACAGTAAAAATAACAGTATTTTGTTAATTTACATGTTTTCTTATTTTTGTTTAATTTTTTAATCCTACATTCATAATTAATTTTTATTTGGAATATTTTAATCTTGAAAATATATAAGCATTCAAAACAAAGTTCAGAATGTACAATATCTTTTTTTCTGTTCTTTATTATTTTTACATAAGTGATTTTCGTAAAATATTCTTATGTCAATTTTTACTATATTTGAATAAATTATTAATTTTATGCAAGATTAGACAACTGTTAGAAATCGTTTCAGTATACACAAAAAATTGATAATTTTTCTAATGTTTTAATTGTTTTATCTAGAAAAGTTGATGATTTTCAGTATACTCATCTGACACATCTAATTGACACTGTAAAAAAGTTGCCATTTTATATAAAAACTATAGCAAAAAAATTACATATTATTTTAGAAAAATGATGATTTACATAAATTTTCTGTAAAAATAATATTTTTCATAATAAATAATAAATTTCATAATAAATAATTAAAATAAGTATAGATTTTTCCACAATCCAATTATAAATTAAAATTTCCAAATTAAAACTGATTGTGAATGCTAGATAAGACAATGATACAATATCCAATCAAATGATTTATAAATCAAACTAAAATGCATTATTCTCATAATAATAATATAATATAATATAGTTATCATTTCCATATAAACCACATGGTATAGGAAAAGTCAATTTAAAAAAGAAATACATAAAAAAATTAAGTGCGTAAAAACTTGCATTATACTTGAAGATTAGAACTTGTCACTGAGATAGTCATCAAACTTATAATAATTTTTTTCAATAAAAAATTTTTTTAAATGAAATTTGAAATTAATTTTTGATTTTATGCTACTGATATGCTTTGGTAAATGATTATAAAAGATTAGACCAATGTGATTTGGGTTAAATTTAGTTTTATTTAAATGTGTAATTGGGATAGTGAAGTTTGATTTATTTCTGGTATTATATTGATGCAGATCGCTTTGAGTTGATAAATTATTTTTTATATTATGAATAAACAAAATAACAAAATATAAATAAATACATGGAAAATTTAGCATATATTCATTCTTAAAAACGTCTTTACAAGATTGTCGTTTGCCAAGTAAAAATATATTCCTAACGGCCATTTTTTGTAGTTTAAATACTCGTTTTGTAGAAGGAGCATAACCCCAAAAAATATGATTGAATCTTATTTAAATACTAACAAATCTATTTTAAAAATTTAAACACCTATACATATGCTTATTTCGTATTTTAGCTACAATGTTTCGTAAATTGTTAATTTTTAAAATGTATATCATTATAAAAATACTATTTTTAATATTTCGTAATTTACACGTGTTAAGAAAAAGCACTATTGAAAATTAAATTTCTTTCTTACATAAATAAATATAAAATAAATTTAAAATTCTTTTCTTTAAAACAAATTTTCTGTCAAAAAATATAGTTTTAGATAATAGTTTAAATGACGTCATTTTTGTCAGAAAAATATTTGAAGCAATTTTATGCATCCGATAGTAATCAGTAGCTCATATAGGCATAGTTTTAGGAGGTATTATAACTTTAAATTATTGGGGGTTTTGTGGTTCTTTAATAATAATAATTGCTCATGGTTTATGTTCATCTGGTTTGTTTTGTTTAGCTAATATTTCTTATGATCGAATAGGAAGACGAAGAATATTTATAAATAAGGGGCTAATAAATTTAATACCAAGAATAACTTTATGGTGATTTTTACTATGTTCTTCTAATATAGCAGCCCCTCCTTCAATAAATTTGATAGGTGAAGTTAGTTTATTAAATAGATTGATATCTTGAACTTGAGTTTCAATATTAATATTAATATTTTTATCCTTTTTTAGAGCTGTATATACTCTTTATTTGTATTCTTATAGTCAACATGGTAAATTATATTCAGGTAAATTTGCTTGTTCATCTGGGTATATTCGGGAATATTTATTATTATTTATACATTGATTTCCTTTAAATTTATTAGTTATTAAAAGTAATTTTTTTATATTATGAATTTAAATTTAAGTAGTTTATTTTAAAATTTTGATTTGTGGTGTCAAGGATGTAATTTTTTTACCTTAAATTATTAATAAAATTTCTATTTGTATTATTAGTTTTTTTTCATTATTTATCTTAGGAATTTCTTTGTTTATTTTTAGTTTAAAATTTTTATTTATAGACTATACAGTTTTTATTGAATGGGAATTAGTAAGTTTAAATTCAAGTTCAGTAGTTATAAGAGTTTTATTTGATTGAATATCTTTAATGTTTATAAGCTTTGTTTTATTTATTTCTTCTATAGTTATTTTTTATAGAAATCAGTATATAGAAGGAGATTTAAATATTAATCGATTTATTATGTTAGTATTAATATTTGTTTTTTCAATAATATTGTTGATTATTAGTCCTAATTTAATTAGAATTTTATTAGGTTGAGATGGATTAGGGTTAGTTTCTTATTGTTTAGTTATTTATTATCAAAGAATTAAATCTTATAATGCTGGAATATTAACTGCATTAATAAATCGTGTAGGGGATGTAATATTATTGATTTCTATTACTTGAATATTAAATTATGGGAGATGAAATTATATTTTTTATTTAGATTATATAAAAAATGATTTATATATACAATTGATTGGTTTATTAGTAGTAGTAGCTGCAATAACTAAAAGAGCTCAAATTCCATTTTCTTCTTGGCTTCCTGCTGCTATAGCAGCTCCTACTCCCGTTTCTGCTTTAGTTCATTCTTCTACTTTAGTAACTGCTGGGGTATATTTATTAATTCGTTTTAATGTTATTTTAAGAGGAAATTTAGGTTTATTTTTATTATTAATTTCAACTTTAACAATATTTATAGCAGGATTAGGAGCAAATTTTGAATTTGATTTAAAAAAGATTATTGCTTTATCAACTTTAAGTCAATTGGGATTAATAATAAGAATTTTATCCATAGGGAATTATAAATTAGCCTTTTTTCATTTATTAACTCATGCTTTATTTAAGGCTTTGTTGTTTATATGTGCTGGGGCTATTATTCATAATTTAAGGGATACTCAAGATATTCGTTTTATAGGTAATTTAATAGTTCATATACCATTAACTTGTATTATTATAAATGTATGTAATTTAGTTTTATGTGGGATACCTTTCTTAGCAGGATTTTATTCTAAGGATTTGATTTTAGAAGTTGTTTCTATAAGAATAGTAAATATTTTAATTTTTTTTAATTTTTTTTATCTACAGGATTAACTGTATGTTATTCATTTCGTTTATGTTATTATTCAATTACTGGGGACTTTAATTTTTATTCTTTGCATTCATTAAATGATATAAGTTGAATTATGTTAAAAAGTATATTATTTATATTAATTTTTGTTATTTGTGGGGGAAGAGTGTTGATATGACTAATTTTTCCAACTCCTGTTATAATTTGTTTACCTTTAAAATTAAAAATATTGACATTATTTGTATGTTTTATTGGTGCTTGATTGGGGTATGAAATATCTAAGTTTTCTATCGGTTGAGTTAATAATTCTATAAATTTTTATCAGTATAGATATTTTTTTGGATTTATGTGATTTATACCAAATATTTCTACTTTTTCAATAAATTATATTCCTTTAATATTAAGTTATTCTTTATATAAGAATTTTGATCAAGGATGAAATGAATATTTTGGAGGGCAAGGGTTTTATAAATTAATAAAAAATAATTCTGTTTTTATTGAATTTTTACAAAATAATAATATAAAAATTTATTTAATTTTAGTTGTTTTATGATTAATTGTAGTATTTATATTAATATTTATTTAAGAACTTAAATAGCTTATGATTAGAGTATAATATTGAAGATATTAGGGAAATTAATTTAATTTTTAAGTATTTATAAAAATTGAAAATTTTATTTTTACATTGAAAATGTAATGTTTTATTTTAAACTATAGAAATATAAACGGAATTTAACCGCTAAAGAAAAAAGTTAGCAGCTTTCTCTTGTTCAGCATATTTCTTTAATTAGAATAATTATTCAATGATATCATTAACAGTGATAAGCCTCTATTTTGGCTTTAATTAATTAAATAAGGGTGAATTTCACCAAATTTTTAGGTCGAAACTAAATGTAATAATTTACTTCTTATTTAAGATAAATTGATTAATCAATACCTTTTGAATGCAAATCAAATATTATATTTAACTATTATCCTAACTGACGTCAATTAATTTACTATTGCATTTTATAAGTTTAATTTCAGAGTTCTTAAAGTTTTTGCGTAAAACAGCACTAAATTTTTCATATACTGGTTGTTCGAAATATAAATAATATTTTACTTTAGGCACAATAAAATCTTTAATAAATTTTATTATGTCATTTTCAAAATTAATTTCAGAAATTTGAAGTTTAATTCGTATTTTGTCATTGTGATATTTTTTAATTTTAGGTGGTGATGGAGAGTGTTTAACTTCCGAAATAATAACTTGATTTTTACCTATGTTTACGGGTGATTCGGTAATAGGTATGCCGATAATGGGGTGTTCTGGACTTGAGTGTATTGTGTCATCTGTGTCTGAGTTATCGGGTTCTGCAATCATTGATTGTGAATCGCGATTTTGGTCAAGTGTTTCATTAAAGTTTTCTATGTAATCGAAAAGATTTTGTGTACCGGGATCTACTGAATTTACATTTAATTCTATACGCGATAACGCGTCTGCATTTTTATTTAAAGTTCCCTTTTTATAAATTATTTCGTAATCGAATTCTTCTAATCGTAAACGCCATCTAATTAATTTTGAATTGGGTTCTTTAAGCGAAAATAACCATTGCAGCAGCGGCTTATGGTCGGTAACAATTTTAAATTTTCTACCGAATAAATACGGACGAAAATATTTAGTGGCCCACACTATAGCTAATAGTTCTTTTTCTATAGTTGAGTAATTTTGTTCCGAATCATTAAGAGTGCGACTGGCATACGCGATTGGTAAATCGGATCCGATTGGGCCTTGAGACAATACGGCTCCGAGAGCAAAGTTACTTGCATCGGTTGTAAGATTAAAAGATTTTGAAAAATCGGGATATTGTAGAATGGGTTCGTTTATTAAAAGATTTTTACATGTATTGAAACAATTAACATATTCGGGATTTTTAATATTAATTACTGAATTTTTCTTTAAACATTTCGTTAGCGGTTTTGTAATGTCAGCAAAATTTTTTATGAATTTACGATAATAACCGAGTAAACCTAAAAATGCTTTTATCTGTTTTGTAGTTTTTGGAATCGGATAATTTTTGATTGCTTTAATTTTGTCTGGATTGGGCTTAACTCCTTCAGGGGTTACAACATGGCCTAAATAAGAAACTTCTCGTCTAAAAAAATTCGGATTTGTCAATTTGTATTTTTAAATTAGCTTTTCGCAATCTTTCGAATACGGTCCTGATACTTTCTATGTGTTCTTGTAAGCTGGTACTAAATATAATGACGTCATCGAGATAAACTAAACATATGTCATTTATCAAATTTCTTAGAACATTGTCCATGACTCTTTGAAATGTAGCCGGTGCTGATTTTAAACCGAATGGCATGCGACAGAATTCGTAATGACCGTTTTCTGTACTGAACGCGGTTTTTGGAATATCGTTTTCTTCCATTTCTATTTGGTGAAAACCGGACGCGAGATCTAGGGTTGTGAAATATTGACATCTACCTAATTTATTGGATATTTATCGTCGATAGTTTTTTCGTTAAGTTTTCTAAAATCGATTACAATACGCCATTTCTTTTTACCTGATGGGTCTAATTTCTTGGTACGATCCAAATTGGCGATGACCAAGCCGAAAATGAGGGTCTAATAATATTTAGTTTTAACATTTTTTGAATTTGATTTTTTACTTCATATCTGTGTATTTCTGGGAATCTGTACGACTTAGTGTAAACAGGCAACTCGTCTTTAGTACGTATGCGGTGTTTAATTTCATTTGTAAAAGATAAGGGTTTATCATCTGTGTGGAAAAGGTCACTGTACTGTTTAATTAAATTTTTTATTGCTAATTTTTCTTCAGTGTTCATGTGTTCTGTCCTAATTTGTGAAATGTCAAATTTATTATGAAATTTTTGGTTTTCAAAATTTATATTGTTTATTTGAAAATTATTTAATGATTGTACTTGTAATAAATTTGAAGTGTTTACTATGCATTCTTTATCGTTTGTGTTTATAACAGGATAATACGTTATATAATTTTTTATTTTTGCAATACCTTCTGGAATTCTAACATTTTTAATATTTATTTCTGAAATAAATACTTCGCCGTTCTCTATGTTGTTAATATGAAATTTTGTTATTTTTTCTGTTTTTGGAGGGATTGCAGTGTAACGCATGTGTGTAATAAGTTTGTAAAAATGAATTTTTATTTCAGTTTTTGATGTTATGATTTTGTCACGAGTGAGATCAATAATAGCTTCTAATATTTTTAAATTATCGAGTCCGAGTAAAATATCAAAATGACTATGAAAATCAAATATATAATATTTTAAAATAGTATTAGAATTTTTGAATAAGTTTGAACTTGGCAATAAAATACTAAAATTTTCTACTGATGTGCCGTGAGCTGTAGTGATTTGAAATGTGTCGTTTTGAATTTTATTTTTAAAGAATTTATTTGCAATTTCTGGTTTTATAAAAGAACGCGTGCTACCGGTGTCGATTAGCACTTTTAAATTGTATTCTGCGTAAATAATAAATGGTAACTCGCTTTGATTATGCGATAAAGTTAATGATTCAAAATTTAATTTGTTTCCGAGGCTTTTATCTCTAAAAAATAATTCGGATAATTTTGATCGTCTGGTTCGGAAATAATAACATTACTATCGTCATAAATTTGCTCGTCACAATTTTGATAATCGATATATTGATCGCTAGAATTTTGTTCGTCAAAATTTTGATAATTATAATATTGCTCGCTATTATTTTGTTCATAATTTAAGTCGTTTATTTCTGTGTTAAAAAGTTCTTCTGCTACGTATTTTGGTGTTTGTCTGTATTGTGCGTGCATATTTTGATAAGGATGCGGAGCAACAAAGCCGGAAGGGGGCCAGGTTTAGGTGTAAATGTTTGTCGTGTACTCACACACTCATAGGCGTGGGTGTAGGTAATTTTTTGTAGGGATTCGGTTGGAACACGTTTTGTTTTTGTGTTTGTGTTGAATTTTTATTTGTGTAATGATTATTATGTAATAGTGGAGATCTGTAATTGTGGTGTAGGTCTATAATTTAATTGTTGTGGTGTAGGTCTGTAGATTAATTGTGGTTGTGTATTTTTATATAAATGTGTTTTGTTTGTGTGTGTGTGAATGCTTGATTTTGTTTGGCTCTAATATTTTGTTGTGAACTTAATTGACTTTCTAGTTGAAAATCATTAGTTAACATATTAAGCGCGGTGTTCATATCTGGAGGATTTTTAGTCCTCATTAGTGTACCTAAGGGCTCTTTGAGTCCTCTTAAAAGAATTCTAACAGCGTATGATTGAAAATAGGCTATTAAAATTTTACTATCTTCTGCTTTAATTTGTGTTGATATATACGAAATTTGTAAATTTAAAATTTCTTGAACTCTATTAAAAAATTCGAAAGCAGTTTCGTTAATTTGTTTGAGTTCGGTTAGTTCAATATTTAAAGTGAAACAACAATCACGTTTATCAGCGTATGCATCTAATAATGCTTTCTTTAAATCTGAAAAATTTGAGATTGTACAACTCGCGATATTGATAGCAGCATCGCCCTTAATTTTAGCTAAGATACTGGACATCAGATATTCATTCTGAAATGCAGTTACGTTGCTAGCATTATAAAAACTTCAGTCATATTTGAAAAATTTAAATTATTAGTTTCGTTAAATAAATTTTCTAAACTTTGCACTATATTACTTGTGTTTTCAATTCTAGGCTTTGTAATGAGTTACAGGATTGGTCTGAATCTGAATCT
This sequence comes from Clivina fossor, assembly GCA_963966155.1. Classification (NCBI taxonomy): domain Eukaryota; kingdom Metazoa; phylum Arthropoda; class Insecta; order Coleoptera; family Carabidae; genus Clivina; species Clivina fossor. The sequence continues at coordinate 20,905 of CAWYQG010000081.1, read as the reverse complement.
GTATCTGAATCGTCGTAAACGATTCTTATTACATACATACATACATACACAATCACGCCATATATTCTTATTGATTGTCTGATATCTCTAAATGACATTTAAATTGTACTTACAGAATAACAATCAGTTTGTCCATTTGTCTCTCCTCTCTTATGCACAGATTGGATTGATGTTGAACAATAAAAGTATAAATAAAAATTCCTTAAAATAGCTACAGATCTATTCTTTCAGCCCCAACAAACCGCGTTTAAATACCATCTATAATTTTGCAGAAAAAAATTTATAATTTTGTCGGATTTACTTCACATTCACCCGATTTTGCAGGTTTTTGGAAAAAGTGTTATAACTGTCAGTTTTTAACAAAAATTAAAATAAAAATTGCTCAAAATAGATCAATATCTATTCTTTCACTTGCAAAAAACCGATATTAAATATCTTTAATTGTTTCAGAGAAAAAAATTCATAAAAATTTCGGATTTTTCTTATTAATAAATACAATTACAGCAAAATCTCATATATTTTTTGAACTCTATGTTTTAACAGCTTCTATTTTGCGCTAAAACGAAGCTAAAATCAATAATCTTATAATCGTAATTGATTTTTACCATCAGTATATTAATTTTATATTTCTTTTTGGTTATCCAATTTTATACTTTTAATATGTTTCTTCCAATGATCAATAAAAGATTTCTCCATTAAAACAAATAACTTTATAAACTGCATTTTGTTATAGAATATTTTGTTTTTATATAATTCTTACATAAGTTCTACTTAAGTTCTATATTAAATAGTGTAGTTAATTAGACTATTTTGTTAGTCAATTAAGTATGATCTATTTGTTTGTCGGGTTAATATGCACAAATTTTGTTAATACAAAGAACTAAATTAAACACTTGTTACAATTTTAAAATAAAGGCAAAATCCAATACACTTTTTTTCTTTATTTAAATTATAACTAATGATTTACTTAGTTCTCATGGAATGAGTGTTTGGCATTGCAGTTTCGGATAATCATACGATTTTATATCGACTGTAATACATAATATTTATACAATAATTAATAACTTATTTATTTTATATATTCGACAAATATCTTTCTTGTTAGTTTGATTGCGAAGCATGATTTGGTTTCGTATTAATGTTGATGTGATAAAAAACATCGTTCTCTTTGGCTATATTTAACTTATGATATATGCAGCAGCTATTCTGCTTATTGCATTTAAATTTCTAGATTTTTTTTAGCTTAGATTGACACTTTAACTTAAAGAAATAAATATATAAAACTATATAAAGGATTCTAGTTTCTATACTAGCTATGTATTTAATATCTTATCTTTCTAAATATCTAAATATGGTAGCAGTTTTATTATAAATTTATCTCTTTTCAGGCTGTGACGAGATCCGAATTTTGAACTGAATCGAATTTGTATCGGACGCTCAGAGTCCAATATGATAATGGTGTCCTGGTGGACTGTTTGGAATGTTGGTGATTATATTAATAGGGACGACTTTTAGCTGCGCTTGGAAACTTTGGATTGATTCGATTCGGAAGGATAATTCTTCAGCTAAGAAGTTAATACAAATAATGCTGAATGCTTCTGGGATCGAGATCCGAATTTTGAACCGAGAATAGAATTTATATCGAAGCTACGATGTCCAATGGGCTTTTGTGGAGCGGAACAGTTCGGTTTGGACTGATTCGATTTGGAAGATAATTCTCATGGAAACGCCCAGGAATTAATTAGTTATGGGGTCCAATTTTCTAGCAATCGTTAATTGTTAACAGAGTAAGTTACAATAATTCTTATTTATTCTTCGGAATTATGTTATTTTTACACAAATAGAAAGCGAATTTAGGTTGAGTTCTGAAAAATATTTTACTATGAATTTTTTGTTTTGTTTTTTTTTATTTTATAGAACTTTACCTATAGTAATATAGTAAAAAAAATCTTTCAGAACTCAAATTATATTAAAATGAAACAGCTTTAGGTTCTAGTTCTGTATTAATATTTATTAATAATCGACCATACACTCAACGTAAATAAACAAGTTACTAGGCAACAAACTAAGTTACTAGATTATAAAATTTATACGATTTTTAATTAATGGCATTGAGTTAAATTAAATTTGGCTTCCATTAATTAAAAAAAAATCTATATAATTTCATAATCTAGTTACTTATTTGTTACGTTTAGTAACTTGTTTCTATGTTCTGTTTATTTATTGATAAAGACATACATTGATTAATATCGATTATTATATAATTATTAGATACAGAACTACTTAAAAAAACATAGAATGTGTGAATGCCAGAGACACTTATTTACTTTAACTAACCCAATCTAATTTTAAAGCAACAGATTAGAAGTAGATATGGGTAAACCCATATATAGACCACTATGACATTAGCAAAACATTTTCAAAACTTTCCAAAACTTCTTAAAACTTTCTTAAACTTCCTAGAACTTACTAGAACGTTTTAAAACTTTCCAAAACTTCTTAAAACTTTCTTAAACTTCGTAGAACTTTTTAGAACTTTTTAAAACTTTCCAAAACTTCGTAAAACTTTTTAAAACTATCCAAAACTTCTTAAAACTTTCCAAAACTTCTTAAAACTTTCTTAAACTTCCTAGAACTCTTTAAAACTTTCCAAAATTTCTTAAAACTTTCTTAAACTTCCTAGAACTCTTTAAAACTTTCCAAAATTTCTTAAAACTTTCTTAAACTTCCTAGAACTCTTTAAAACTTTCCAAAACTTCTTCAACCTTTTTTGAACATTTTAGAACTCTTTAAAACTTTCCAAAACTTCTTAAAACTTTCAAAAACTTCTTAAAACTTTTTTAAACTTCCTAAAACTTTCTAGAACTTTTTAAAACTTTCCAAAACTTCTTAAAATTTCCTCAAACTTCCTAGAACATCCTAGAACTTTCTAAAACTTCTTAAAACTTTCGAAAATTTTCCAAAATTTCTTAAAATTTCCTAGAACTTTCTAGAACTCTTTAAAACTTTCTAAAACTTCTTAAAACTTTAGATACAGAACTACTTAAAAAAAACATAAAATGTGTGAATACGAGAGACACTTATTTACTTTAGAAATCGCAAATTAACTAAATCGATTTGATACTTAAACATGGATAAAAATATTTGATGAAAATTATTTAAAACACCCACTGTGGAAATGTTGATGATAATTAGGAAAAAATAATAAAATTTATTTATTTGTCTTGATTTCCACTCGTATTTTTTCTTTTTTTTTTATTAAAAATTGACGACCGCGGTTTCAACCAATATATTGGCCATCATCGGGTCTGGTACAGACTAGAATACAATACAACACAATATATTCAAGGCCATTTTCGAAATATTCAGATCAAAACATTAACATTATAATTTTTAACAATATAAAAATATAAATTATATTAATTACATTAAGAGATACAACAATAATTAAACTGAAATACATTTAAAAAATATTTATAACCTATATAACATCAATTTTTTACTTACATTAATTACAGGAAGTCATATTCTAATTGAAAAACATACATGTGTGTGTTTCCACATTCTGAACGAATTTTTTTTGTCTTTTTCATATAATAATAAACAATAACAATATAATAAAAACTATTTGTCGTAGAATAAAACCAAATCAACGTTTAAAATTTAAAATTATAAAATTCATGAATTCAATCACTTGTCAAGGTAAATTGTAATGCGTGGTGCAATTTGTTTGTGGCTGAAGGTCATAGCTGTTTTTTCAAGTAGTGGTGAGTAATCAAATTTTGTTTGTTCATTTAGCACCATTGTAACTCCTTCTCTTGACAATTTGTTTATTTCAAAAGCTTCCAAAAAATTTAACGAAAAGCCTTTATTATGAGTATGTAATATTTCATAATCATGATTTATATCAAACTTATGACCTGTTTTAAGAATATGATCTGCAAAATGAGATTTATTTATTAATTTGTAATCTATACATCTCTGATGTTCTCTGAATCTGGTTTTGAAAGATCTACCCGTTTGTCCGCAATAAGCAGCTCCGCATGATTGACAGATTAATTTATATACCCCGCTCTTGTTTAATAAATCCATTTTATCAATTTTTTGACATATTTCGAACTTTAAATTAGATGTAGGTTTTAAAGACAAAGTAATATCATTTTTCACTACATTTTTTATTTTATCACGTAAGTGTGGTATATATATATATGGTAAAGCAAAATATCGTTTTTTGTTATCGTTATTTGAATTTAACGTTTGAAGAACGCCACTATAAGCTAAATTAATATTCAATTTTGTTTTTTTCTTTTCAATTAATCTGTCAACTGTAACTGTTGGAAAATTATTGTTTATGGCAATTTGTTTTATAATTGATACTTCTTTGTTGAAATTAACTGAATTAAGTGGTATTGAAAATAATCTATGAATATATGAATTAAATGCCGCCATTTTATGTTGAAAGCTATGTGTGGAATTAAAATTAATAGTATCATCAGTTTGAGTAGGTTTTCTGAATATTTCAAATTCTAAACTGTTGTAATTTTTTATTAAAGTTAAATCCAAAAAATGTATTCTATTGTTATCCTCAATTTCCAGTGTAAATTTTATGTTAGAATGAAGGCTGTTAAGTTTATCATGAAAGTCATTTAATTCCTGAATACTACCATTCCAAAAACATAAAACATCATCTACATAACGCACCCAAAACTCTATTTTTGAAGCTAAATTGATTTCGTTAAAAATGCGTTTTTCGAAATTTTTTTAAAATATTTCTGCTAATGTTGGGCTCAAAGGAGAACCCATGAATAATCCTTCCTCGTTTCTGTAAAAGTTGTTATTGAAAACAAAGAAGTTTTGATCTAAACAAACTGTCAAGAGATGGAAAAATTGTGTACAAAAATCATTGGACCAGTTACAATCTATTAAAAACTCTTTTATCAGATCTTTAGTTTCAACCACCCCGGTACTTTGGTGAACAAATTTGTTACATCGAATGACACCAAGAGCATATTGTGATTTAAAACCTTATTATTGATTTTATTAACTAATTCAGCATTATTTGAAATACTATATTCTGATGTATAGTCAAAGTTTTTTGAATAATTTTATTTAACCATTTTGCTAACGAATATGTCGGAGAATCCACAAAAGAAATAACAGGTCTGATGGGAATATCCTCTTTATGAATTTTCGGTAAACCATATAAAATCGGTGCTCTTGGGTTCATTGGACAACAAATATTTCCCATTCATGAATTCTATAAAATCTTTAGAAAACTTTAATGCATTTTTAACTTTTGAAACAAAACCATTTGTTGGATTGTTGTCTATTTTAGATATATTGTTATTTATTATGAAGTTATCAACCTTTTCTATATAATCTGTTTTATTCAAGATAGTAATACAATTTCCTTTATCCGATTTCGAAACAATCAAATCATTATCTTTTACAATTTTGTTAAATTCTCTCAAAGTTTTTAATTGATCATTATTATTTTTATTGTTATTTCTATTAACACTAGAATTATTTTTAGTTTTATTAAAATAATTAGATATATGGAATAATATCCTGTCTATTACATCGCTATTATCTAAATGTTTAAAAATGTATTCCATTTCAGCTGCAAAAATTACTATCTGTTTTTTTTTTTTCAGTAGGTTGTTTGAAGGGGTTAAATTTCAACCCGTAACTTAATAACTTAGATTGTTCGTCGGTGAAGTTAATATTTGACAAGTTAAGAATCCTATCGTGAAACTTATGAATAACTGAAACCTCATTATAATTATAAAAAATAAATTAAAAAAATAAATAAATAATTATTTATTGAAATAAAATAACTGTTTGTTTGTGTATGTGTTTTTTTACAAGGTTACTAGGTTTTTTTGAAAGGTCATGACTGTTTTTTTACAAGGTTATGACTATTTTTTACAAGATTATGAAGTTTTTCACAAGATTACTAGATTTATCACGAGGTTAAATATAGACGTCTTATATAAAACAATCAAAACCTTGTGAAAAACAGCCATAATTTTGTGAAAAAACCTAGTAACTTTGTAAAACACAGTCATAACTTTCTGAAAAACAGTCATAATTTTATAAAAAATATTAAAACTTTGTAAAAACAGTCATAATTTTATTTAAAAAAAAGTAGAAACCTTGAAAAAAAAACATTAAAACAGTCATAATCTTGTTAAAAATATCAAAACCTTGTAAAAACAGTCATAATTTTATTAAAAAAACTAGAAATCTTGTGAAAAAACATGAAAACAGTCATAATCTTGTAAAAAATATCAAAATCTTGTAAAAAACCAGTCATAACTTTCTAGAAATCCTATTAATCTTCTAAAAAATTAGTCATAATCTTCCAAAAAAATCCAGTAACCTTCCAAAAAACCTAATAACCATGTAAAAAAACAGTCAAAACCTTCCAAAAACCCTAGTAACCTTGTAAAAAACAGTTATAACCTTCCAAAAAATCTAATAACCTTCTAAAAAAACCTAGTAACCATTTAAAAAACAGTCCAAAACCTTTCAAAAAAAACCTAATAACCTTCCAAAGAACCTAGTAACCATGTAAATTTAATTAAAATTTTAAATTATTACAGAGTATATCGTGAAGAATCTTTTAGTATTAGCTCAGGTGAACACAAACGGAGACGATTCGATTTGGAATTATCATGTTAAAAAATATTTATATAGTAATTTTACAATATCACGTTAAATTATTTTTACCTATTAAAAACCTCTGGTAAAAATTACATTCGGAAAGATTTATTTTACTCTGTTAATTTTGTTTTTGCACGGGCACAATTTTCGATTGCGATTGTAGCCATAAATAAGAATATAAAATAAACTAAATCAAAATCAAATGTTGTCAAAGCGCGTTTATTTATTAATAATTAGTTAAAAGTGAAGTTATAATTTTGGATACAAGAATTGGTTCCATAATAAATGTTGAGTAATAGTTAATAAGTAAAAATACATATATTTATGTCTATTAATTAATTTTCTCGCATATATTTTTTTGCACAAGAAAATTATATCTGTTTTACCACACGAGCTAATAATTTGTTTGTGCAAATTTCATATTATTTTGTTTCCGATACCAAACAACTTTGATTGCAAAAGTACTTTTCCAGGGGCTTCCGAACCGTTTATATTTTTTTTCTTATTTCAGTTTTACTCTTCCGATTCAATTAGAAAAATATAAAAATATATCGCTGTTCGGTTTCGGTTTTTTTTTCCCGACATAATATAGAACATAAATTGATACAAATAATATAATATATTATTCGTATAACTTATACAAAATATTTGTATGTATTTTTATTTTAACGTAACAAATTCTTGTACATAAGAAATTTATTAAAAAAAAAATATGAAATTTAAATTAATAATTTTTCATTTCAAATTAGAATTAATATTAATATAATTTGAAAACTATTACAGAAGAGGTATGCTTCGTTCAACTTGGATCAAACTCTAGTCTCTGTGCATGACACAAACGCTGTATTAACTGTCGACCAAATGCTATAACACGGCCTATCAACGGGAAGGAATTAAAACTACAATTACGTGATCCAAAATTAAATTCCTTTTGGGAGAAGATTCAATCTGGAAACGATCATGTTTTGGAAGGATATTTGTGGATGTTTTAACCAAATATGAGGATCAACTTTGTTCCGAAGCTTCTCGAAGCGGTTAAACCAGACGAAGGTAGCAGCCGATTGGTTATTAATTACCGCGGATGTTGGTAACTTTCGGAACGTTGCTGATTTTTGATGCAACATGGATAGACGTAAATTCCGGGGCGTTATACGACAAAATCTATTTGGAAATAAATATCGCAGTAAGTTTTATATATACAATATAATTACACACACACACACACACACACACATATATAGATATATATATCTATATATCTATATATCTATATATATACAGGGTGTTTGCAATCAAGGTATTTTATTTTTAAGGGGTGATACTACAGGTCAAAACAAGGCGATTAACGCCAAAACACCTTAGTAAAAGTTTTCTAATAAACGAGATATTCATTTTTTTTTAAGTAAAATGGTAGCATATGGTATAATTTTTATTATCCAGCTCACAAAAAAAATTATTCTTCATAATAGTTTTGGATTTGCTTGAAACGAATAAAAATGTAAAAATATTCCAGGTTTTAAATACAGGGTGACTCGGATTTGCTGATTTGTGTTTCAACTTTTAGGTAAAATACCCTTATTTGATTAATAGGATTATATTATGTTTAAAATTACAATTTAAGCTTCCATACAAGAGTAAAAGTTGTAAAGCTTACATACAAAAATTTGTGCCGATTGTCGATTGTTAAAACACCCTAGTAAAAGTTGTAAGACAAGACTTTGCATACAACAGCAGGGTGATAATTTCGAGCGACTGGTGTCATAGTGCTATCACCCATTAAAAATAAAATACTTATCTTGATTTGTGTCATTAATAAAAATATTTAAATTTAGTATCTAATATCTCGTTTATTTGAAAACTTTTGCTAAGGTGTTTTAACAATCGACAATCGGCACAAATTTTTGTATGTAAACTTAAATTGTAATTCTAAACATAATATTCAAATAAAATTATTCAAATTTTTTAAATAAGGGTATTTTACCTAAAAGTTGAAACACAAATCAGCAAATCCGAGTCACCCTGTATTTAAAACCTGGAATATTTTTACATTTTTATTCGTTTCAAGCAAATCCAAAACTATTATGAAGAATAATTTTTTTTGTGAGCTGGATAATAAAAATTATACCATATGCTACCATTTTACTTAAAAAAAAAATGAATATCTCGTTTATTAGAAAACTTTTACTAAGGTGTTTTGGCGTTAATCGCCTTGTTTTGACCTGTAGTATCACCCCTTAAAAATAAAATACCTTGATTGCAAACACCCTGTATATATATAATGAAAAATCTAAATTTTTGTATATGGATAACTCTTTCATTGTTTAAGTTAAAGGATTAGTTTGATAAATTATTGAAATATATTCGATTTATTGATTTTCAGATTTTTACCCAATCAAGACTTGGATGGGTGTCGAAAAAATAAACAAGATCTGTTTTTCTCCCTCCCAATCCAAAAGGCCCTAAACTTTGCAACAACCCCGAAGAATGATCGAAGATGGAAGAAAAAGAAGAGAAGAAAATTTCGACAGCATTCGAATGCTAGAAAAAAGCGATTTATTATATTGTATAATTTTTATGTAAAATTGTTTACTGCGCAATTTAAATATATATATATATATATATATATATATATATATATATAAATATATTAGTATGAGTTTTTGATGCTTGTCAGCAAGAGTATTAAATTGAAATAGTTGAATAAATACACATCGATACTAATTTGAAAATTAAATTAACAAGATTAGAAGTATATGGGTAAACCCATATAGAGACTACTTTGACATTTCTCGCAAAGTTGGCAACACTGTATTTTAATAATATTATAATTTATGTGGGCACTAGGAAAAACTTTTCTGAAAATTTGATCAAAATCGAATAAATAATGTAGCTACAATAAATTTTAGTAATTTTTTTCTCGGAAAGTTGGCAACACTGTATTTTGTTAAAATTACATAAATTATATGAATACTAGGAGAATCTTTTGTGAAAATTTGAGTAAAATCGGTTAAATAACATAGCCATAATAAAATTTTTAAAACTTTAGTAATTTTTTTCTCGGAAAGTTGGCAACACTGGATATTAATAAAATTATATAATTAATGGGAGCACTAGGGAAATGTTTTCTGAAAATTTGAACAAAATCGGATAAATAACGTAGCCAATATGAATTTTTAAAAACTTTAGTAATTTTTTTCTCGGAAAGTTGGCATTACTGAAAAAAAATAAAACCACATGACCATCTTGGGTACTAGACAAATTTATCCTGAAAATTTCATTAAAATCGGTTGAACCGTCTAGGAGGAGTTGCGGCCACAAAATTTTGACTTACGACCGAGCGAGCGAGCGAGTGAGCGAGCGAGCTGACGACGCACACACATACACCCACATAAACTAAGTTCAGATTCGTCATCTAGAGGCTATATGAAGGATTTCTATACAATTTTTTTTTTTTTTTGAAAATGTTACAGACACCGTACCAAACGCTTTACTACTTTTCCTTGCAGTCAAAGTAGTAAAAAGTGTCAAACTCTGCCACTGAGCTAACGACGCCAGACAAGTAGTAAACAACTTTTAATCAATGTAAAGCATTCATACTGTTTTAATCTATGCCAAGTAAACATTTACAATTCGCAAACCAGATTACTAAGTAGATTACATATGAAAGAAATGAATAATATTTATTCAGTTTGTATGTCCATTGACAATTCACTAGGAATAATTCACTAGGAATATGTATATATATATAAATATATTAGTATGAGTTTTTGATGCGTGTCAGCAAGAGTATTAAATTGAAATAGTTGAATAAATACACATCGATACTAAAGATTTACAGATAATATAATAACAACATTGAAATTTGAGACACTTAAATTAACTTTTTAACTTCAGTTTAAACTAGAGATATATGTAATCGGAAAAGGATGGTTCTTTCAAATATATTTGAATGAATATTAAAATATTAATAATTTATTGTATTTGTAAAATATATAATAACAAAATCGGATAAACAATGAATCTTTTAAACATTGATAAAACTAAACGAAATAAATCCAAATAAAACTTGAGATTATCTTACCTTTATAAATTATATAATTGGGGATGATGTAATATTCGTTTGGTGTAATTGGTTTAAATCTTAAGTTTAAATAATTTCCTGTAACAAAACAAATATTATATGATTCTGATTTCAAATTGCTGGCATGTGCCGTTTAGTATTTATTATATTTAATAATAATTAGAATATAATATATATATATATATATATATATATATATTTATATATAATTTTCTTTAAAATTAAAATATAAATAAAAATGTATTTGCTAGTGACATCTCTTAGACAAACGGTGAACTATTTCTAGACAGCTATTCAAACGTTCTTTGCTAAAAAATATGACGTTATTACAAACAAATATTAAACATTGTTATTATTATTAAATATTATGTTATTACTACTGTATTTATTATATTTAATAAAAATTAGAATATATAATATATATATATATATTTATATACTTATATATAATTTTCTTTAAAATTAAATATTTATTATAATATTATTGATTTTATTTGTAATTTAATACTAGTGGTGCCATCTCTGTCGCCAGCCTTGAACTATTCATGTAAACAGAATAGCTCTGTCGATAATACAGAAAATTTAAATTTATTATTATTTATTTAATATAAATATTATATATAATAAATAATTTATATAATATTAAAATCTTCAATGGTAAATATTTCGAAAACGGCTGGGAATTTTGCAAAAATGACAAAATTTGCCGTCCCCTTACGAACCCCTGATAAACCAGGTACGTACTACAACATATCTAAAAATGAACCCCCTAGGACAGCCCTTTATTAATTAAGCCAACCCCCAAAACTTTAAAATCTTCAGACGCAAATATCTCGAAAACTGCTGGGAATTTCGCAAAAATAACAAAATTTTGCCACCCCCTTACGAACCTCTAGGTAAACCAGGTACGTACTACAACATATCCAAAAATCAACCCCCTAGGACACCCCCTTATTAATTAAGTCAAGCCCCCTAACAAAACTGATGAAAATGTTTGAAATTGAAATTTTGGTGAAATGTATGTTTTCTTATTGTTGAATAAAGTTCGTTAAAAACAGATGTTGTCTTGTATTTATGTTTTTCCCAATTTCATCCCTTAAAATTAGTTAAAATCTTTAATCGCAAATAGCTCGAAAACGGCTGGGAATTTCGCAAAAATAACAAAATTTTGCCACCCCCTAGCTAAACCAGGTAAACCAGGTACGTACTACAACATATCCAAAAATCAACGCCCCTAGGACACACCCTTATTAATTAAGCCAACCCCTCAAAACTGTGATAAAACTTAAGAAAAATATCAATTTTTTCTTGTTTTTCTGATAAAATTTCGTTAAAATGTTCCATTTTACTCTTTCCTGATACAAATCTTGCATTTTACGCTTTCCTGATACAAATTTTGTTAAAAACCCTTAGCTTAGATACATTTTGATACATTAATACATTTTGATACATTAATACATTTTAATACATTAATACATTTTGATACATTAATACATTTTGATACATTAATACATTTTGATACATTAATACATTTTGATACATTAATACATTTTGATACATTAATACATTTTGATACACTGATACAATTTGATACATTAATACATTTTGATACATTTTTACGGCAAAAAAAGGCTGTAGCGTTGGACGATATAAAGTAACAAGAAAGGCGCGGGGCGGCGAGAGTTGGCTAGAGGGAGAGGTAGGATGTGGGGGTTGCGGAAAAAGGGCCGTAGCGTTGGACTATGTAAGAAAAGGCAGCAAGGGCATGTGAAAGGAGGCAAGGGCAGGAGAAGGAGGTTAGGGTGCGCAAAAAGTGTAGCGTAGCGTAGTACGACATAAAAGGAGGGTGCGTGGGGGCAGAAACAGGGCCGTAGCGTAGTACGACATAAAAGGAGGGTGCGGGGTGTGGGGGCGGGGGGCAGGAAAAGGACCGTAGCGTAGTACGACATAAAATGAGGGTGTGGGGGGGTCAAAAAGGGCTGTAGCGTAGTACGACATAAAAGGAGGGTGTGGGGGGGGCAAAAAGGGCTGTAGCGTAGTACGACATAAAAGGAGGGTGTGGGGTGTGGCGGCGGAGAGCAAAAAAAAAAAAAGGTCTTAGCTTTTTCTGGAGAGCAAAAAAAAAAAAAAGGTCCGAACTTTTTTTTGGAGAGCAAAAAAAAAAAAAAAGGTCGTAGCGTAGTACGACATAAAAGTAGGCTATGTTAGGTTAGGTTAGGTTAGGTTAGGTTAGGTTAGGTTAGGTTCCCACATTAGAAAACAGTGTACAAGAGCCAGGAGAGAATACACTAGGGCCAACAGGAGAGGGCTAGTAGCTGAGGAGATAGAAGTTTTACGGGTGAACTACCGGATGAGAAAAAACGAGTTACGACGGGCTATAAAGCGAGAGAAAACCCTACGATGGAAACTGCTCATCGAGGAGGTAGATAGAGACGTGTGGGGGACAGCGTACGACACTACAGTGAGAGCGCTTAAAAGAGCTCCACCGGAAAAGCTCGAGCCGGGCGTCCAGGCGGAGGTGGTACGTGCGTTGTTTCCATACGAAGAAATTACCGAATTTGAACGCAAAGAAGTCCAGGGACCGGTAAAACAAGTTACAAATGAAGAGATCTTGGCAGCTGCCGAAAAACTGAAGCCCAAGAAAGCGGCAGGACCAAATGGTATACCGCCGGAAGCAATAAAGATAGCGGCACCGCTGTTGTCTGATACGCTGTCCAGGCTGGCTACAAAGATTTTGGAGGAGGGCGAGTACCCGGAGAGCTGGAAAGAGGCACGCTTGGTACTTCTACGTAAACCCGGAAAAAAGGGGTTCGAACCTAACTCTTTTAGACCTCTCTGTCTGCTGAATGTGGAAGGCAAACTGCTGGAAAGAGTTTTAGCGACCAGATTGCTAGAAGAAGTCGAGGCGAAATTACATGCCGAACAGTACGGGTTCAGACAAGGTAGGTCAACACTAACAGCTGTCAGAAGGGTTACGGGCATTGCAGAGAACGAAATGCGGCGCACCCTGAAAACAAGGAAAATAGTGGTAATGGTTACCATTGATGTAAGGAACGCCTTCAACTCGGTTCCCTGGACTGCAATAATGGAAGCACTAAGTAAGTTTGAGGTCTCCCCACACCTGTATAACATTGTGGGGAGCTACCTGTCAAACAGGTGGCTGATCACCGACACGGACAAAGTGAGCGTGAGGTGTGGGGTACCTCAAGGCTCAGTACTCGGCCCTCTACTGTGGACGATAGTGTATGATGACCTGCTCAGGCAGAGGATGCCTGAAGGAGTGACGTTAGTGGCCTTCGCCGACGATTTGGCTGTAGTGGGTGTAGCTAAGGAGGCAGGGAGCCTTACGCTTAGAATAAATGCGGCGCTTGAAAGGATTGATAGCTGGTTATGCAGCAAATCGTTGGAGATTGCAGCCGAAAAAACCGAATGCATTAATCTAAGCGGGAGGAAAAAGGTAGGCGCCACTAATTTTGAAATTAGGGGTGAGCCAGTAGCGATAGTAAAGAAGTTGAAATACCTGGGGGTCGTACTGGACGGAAGGCTCTCGTACAAAGAACACATCAAGTACGTAGCGGCGAAGGCAGATAGGGTGGTACAGGCGCTGGGTAGGTTAATGCCACGGATTAATGGACCTCAAGACAGCAAGAGGAGACTGTTAGCCTCTGTGGCCACATCAGTATATACGCGGCACCGCTATGGGCGGAAGCCCTAATAAGATGCAAGACTTATCCGAAAATACTTATTTCTCAACAAAGGAAATTGGCCCTTGCTATATGCAGGGCATACAGAACAGTTTCGGCGACTGCAGCGTGCGTAATGGCAGGGACGCCGCCAATAGACCTACTGGCCATGGAAAGGAAGAAAACAATGGGAGCGAATACTAAGGAGAAGGAAGAAGCACGTCGGGCAACTGTCGTAGAATGGCAAGCGCGGTGGGAACGGGAAACGACCGGAGGCTGGCTAAAGAAACTACTGCCCAATCTGGTCCCATGGCTAGAACGTCAGCATGGAGCTTTAAGCTTCCACACTGTGCAGGTGCTCACTGGCCACGGATGCTTTGAAGCGTATCTGTACAGGATCGGAAAGGTGGACAGGGATATGTGCAGGTACTGCGGAGAACAGCCAGACACGGCGGAACACACGACACTGTATTGCTCACGGTGGGACGAACAGAGAAAGGAGTGCGTCGAAGCGCTGTCAATACAGGAGTTAACCGTGGATAACTTAGTACCACAAATGCTGAGATCGGAGGATGGTTGGAACGTGATCACGCAGTATATGACAGTGGTCATGAAACAAAAAGAGCAGGATGAGAGGACAATCGAAGGAAGGTAAGTAACTGCCATGACTTGTGTGTGAATGCGAGCGGGAGAATGGTAGGCGGGCTTGAGCGATGCAGTGCTTGGGAGGAGCCGGGTCAGTTGGATGGTGTGCAGAGGCGTGGCATTAGTCTGTGCATCTGGCGCTCCTAAGGGTGGTCTGGGCTGCTTGCTCCTGGGCGGGTGGTTGCGTGCGGGCCTGTCTGGTTGCTGGAGTGTCGGCCTGGGTCCTTGGCGTGGCGGGAGCTTGTCGTGCGTTGACAGGCCGCCCATGCGTCGCTGCAGTGTGGCCTGGCGCGGGGTGTTGAACGGAGGCGTTTCTGCTCTCGGTCGGAGGAGAGTAGGATTGTTTCCCGGCGCCTAGTGCTGGACCACGCTGTGGCGGGGATGGGATGGGCTGGAGACGTGAGGCGGGTTTCGGACTTGCGTCGTGGGTCCGGGCTGCCATGTCTGGTGGCGGGCGGGCTTTCGTGGGTGGCTGCGCGGCCGGTGGCGGGTAGTGCGGGGTGGCCGGCGGAGGGGTGGAGGCAATGATTGTGCAGCTTCTGCATGGCTGGTCCGCTGATTGGTTGCTACGGTATGTCCGAGGTACTGCATCGACTGGCAAGCCTATGGGAATGAATGGAGGGGGATCCGTAATGGGCCCGTGGCAACATGACGGACTGAAGTAATGCCGTAACAACGGTCTTCCGGTCCGTCGTGGGAGTTACAGGGGAAGAGGTTTTTTAGCCGGTAAAAATCCGGCACTACTGGCTGGTGTGTGGCTAGTGTCTTTTTGAAGATTTTCCTCTTCCCCACCCACCAAAAAAAAAAAAAAAAAAAAAAAAAAAAAAAAAGGTTAGGTTAGGTTAGGTTAGGTTAGGTTAGGTTAGGTTAGGTTAGGTTAGGTTAGGTTAGGTTAGGTTAGGTTAGGTTAGGTTAGGTTAGGTTAGGTTAGGTTAGGTTAGGTTAGGTTAGGTTAGGTTAGGTTAGGTTAGGTTAGGTTAGGTTAGGTTAGGTTAGGTTAGGTTAGGTTAGGTTAGGTTAGGTTAGGTTAGGTTAGGTTAGGTTAGGTTAGGTTAGGTTAGGTTAGGTTAGGTTAGGTTAGGTTAGGTTAGGTTAGGTTACGAGGTGAATGAGGCATTAGAGGCGATACAGAGGTGGATGACGAGCAAGGAGCTGTGTATAGCGGCTGGCAAGACGGAGGCAATATTGCTTAGCGGCCGCAAGAAAGTCACAGGTATCACTTTTAACCTAAATGGGGACGAGGTGGTACCTGTGAAAAAATTAAAGTATTTGGGCGTAATCTTGGACAGCTGTCTCAAATTTACCAAACATGTAGAGCAGGTTACCGGAAGGGCGGAGAAGACGGTGGAAACTATTAGAAGGCTCATGCCCCGAATAGGCGGCCCAACGGACGCCAAAAGAAGGCTTCTTGCCAGGACCGCAGAGTCCATAGTGCTGTATGCAGCTCCAGTCTGGGGAGGAGTCACCCGGTATTGTAGCTACTGCCTCAGGCTCAACAGGTTTCAGAGACGACTGAGTTTGGGCATATGTAGGGCGTATAGAACTGTCTCTGCGTTAGTGTCTGGGATCCTTGCAGCGACGCCACCACTGGATCTGCTAGTTAGGGAAAGGCAAGACACATTCGGAGCGGGCAAGGAGGTAAAGAGGCTAGCCAGGGAAGCCCTGATGGTTGCCTGGCAGGATCGCTGGGAAAACGAAGCAGGCGGTGGTTGGCTGAGGGCACTACTGCCAGATATCTTACCATGGATTAGGAGAAAACATGGAACATTGAACTTCCACATGACGCAGGTGCTCTCGGGGCATGGCTGCTTCGAAGCATATCTGTGCAGGATCGGCAGAGTGGAGAGCGACCTATGCAGGTACTGCGGGGAGGCGCCGGACACTGCAGAGCACACGGTGCTGCACTGTGAAAGGTGGGCTCAGCAGAGGCAGAGCTGTATGGAGCTGGCAGGGCTGCACGAGCTTACTGTGGCGAACCTCATCGACACTATGCTGCTTTCAGAAGAGTATTGGAACGTCGTCCGCGACTTTATGACAGATGTTATGAAGCAGAAGGAGGATAATGAGCGGACGACGCTTGGCAGGTGATTAACTAACCATTGTATGCTGTCTGTTGCAGATATATCCGTGATGGCGGCGAGGACATGGTAGGATGCACGGGATGGTAGGGGGGTGGACTTGCCTGGGGCTCTGGGGGGGGATGCAGTGGCTTCTGGATCCTGCTCGTGGGGCTGTGGTGGTCTGGCCTACGTTGGCGGGTCCGCCGCTGGGCTGCGTCTCGCCTGGCCGGGGGCGCTTGCCCCTGTCTTGCGTCCGTGCTGGTGGCGATCGTGTCGGGGTGCTTAGCGGCGGCGTCTTCGCTCCGGGTCGGAGCGGAGGGGGGACGTTGTCCGGCGCTGCTGGTTCGGCTGCCGCCGTTGCGGGGGGGAGATGGGGGGGGGGGGGGCGGCGTTGGCTGGGCGGTGTGTGGTGTTGGCGGGGGGACCGTGGCGGGGGCGGGGCGGCTGCGGTTGCGCGGGCTGGGTGCTGGTGCCGTGCGGCCCTCCCGGGGGTCTCGGGCTGGTTCGCTCTGTTGTCATTCAGTGGTCAGTAGGAGGGAGTTCAGCAATGGGCTCGGCTTGGGGTTCGGGTGGTCTGAAGTAATGCCGATTACGGTCTTCCGGAGCACCTGGACATCGGCAAGGGGGAGAGGTTTTTAGTCAGTAGAAATCTGGCACTACCAGCCAGTATAGTTTCTTGGGCACTGGCTGGTGTCTTTGGAAGATTTTCCTCTTCCCCTCCTTGAGAAAAAAAAAAAAAAAAAAAAAAAGGTTAGGTTAGGTTAGGTTAGGTTAGGTTAGGTTAGGTTAGGTTAGGTTAGGTTAGGTTAGGTTAGGTTAGGTTAGGTTAGGTTAGGTTAGGTTAGGTTAGGTTAGGTTAGGTTAGGTTAGGTTAGGTTAGGTTAGGTTAGGTTAGGTTAGGTTAGGTTAGGTTAGGTTAGGTTAGGTTAGGTTAGGTTAGGTTAGGTTAGGTTAGGTTAGGTTAGGTTAGGTTAGGTTAGGTTAGGTTAGGTTAGGTTAGGTTAGGTTAGGTTAGGTTAGGTTAGGTTAGGTTAGGTTAGGTTAGGTTAGGTTAGGTTAGGTTAGGTTAGGTTAGGTTAGGTTAGGTTAGGTTAGGTTAGGTTAGGTTAGGTTAGGTTAGGTTAGGTTAGGTTAGGTTAGGTTAGGTTAGGTTAGGTTAGGTTAGGTTAGGTTAGGTTAGGTTAGGTTAGGTTAGGTTAGGTTAGGTTAGGTTAGGTTAGGTTAGGTTAGGTTAGGTTAGGTTAGGTTAGGTTAGGTTAGGTTAGGTTAG